>CM029372.1:4187998-4325325 GCA_017165825.1 Hepsetus odoe | reverse complement strand
ATATATATATATATATATATATATATATATATATATATATATATATATATATATATATAATATATATACATGTATACATATATACAATACAATTGTACACATATATACATATATACATATATACAATACAATTGTGAAAAGCCTAAATAATAAAATAATTTTCAGGCTTTTCAGTCACAGCACCTACTGCAGGGAATAAAAATAATCAGCAGTTGAATGGAAATTACCTATGTCTTGATGTGCTTTTTTACAGGAGAGTGTAAACTGAGATCCCATTTCTACATAGTGGGAATGCACTTTAGTGCAAAGTATAAATTGAATCGGGCCAAAGAACATCAAATAATAGAATTTTAACACTGCTCGAATTGTAACACTCATGCATCTCTAATTTCTTTATTTCTTAGGGATAGCAAGAAATAACCTTCTTTATGTGTCGTGAAAAGATGATGCACATGAATCGTCCAGAGTAAAAATGCCCAGTGAAAAAGGACAATGTCAAATTTGCTGACTAAGTCAAATCTGTAATAAATTGGCTCTTTTGAAATAAGACTCTTTGACATCAGACTGTGATTTATGACAAGTAATTCTTAACTAGTTCTGAGACCACTTCTGGAATCTCTCAAAATGCCCCTGGGTCTTAGGTCCCCTATCTCCCAGGATTTTGTGTCAAGATTCTCAGAGAACGTTCATAAAAAAACAACCCCAAAACATCACAGATGCTCATCCATATTTAACAGTGAGGATGTGACTCTTTCTTTATAACCACCCGTTCTTTTATGCTAAACCCATCTTTTTACACCAAACCCGGCTTGAGTGTTTGTTGTGAAGATATTGTTAGTTTGAAGACTTGCTGATCTCAAACAGTTTTTTGTTGACTACAGATTCAGTTGTACATGTCTAAAGAGACAAAGTTCTGCAAAGTTCCGACCTAAAAAAAAACATTTATCTTTTAGTTTCTCAGTCTGTCACAGAAAAGACATTATTAATAGCATCCCTATACAGCATGATGCTGCCAACATCATGTTAAACTGTAGGGGTGGTATTAATGAGGTGATGCTCAGAACCTTGCCTCCTCCACAGATGTCACAGGGTATGCTTGCCAAAAAGATTTTTGTTTTTTGTTTCATCTGACCAAATGAACATTGCTACTCACGGTGAGTTGAAAGTTGTTCAGATACTTTTTGACAAACTTTCAGAGGGCTGTCATCTAAACTATAAATGCCTAATTAGGGGGAGTGTTGCACTGATGATTGTCCTTCAGTACAATTCTCCCATCTTCATCTTATTCATAGTGACCAACTGGTTCTTGCTTGGGTGTCTAAACAAAGCCTCTCTTCCCCAGTTACTCTGTGTGGGTTGCCAGCTCTAGGAATAAAGACTGTTGGGTTGTCCAAATTAGTGGACACAAGAATAAGTTGAGCTTATTCTTAGTAGCAAAAAATGAACATCTCCTCACTTTTATTAGTTGTACAATAACATCCTCCACAGCTCCTAGTTTCACTGAAAGCCTCCCAGACTTATTGATCCTAATGAGCTCTCTATGAATTGAATTACCTAACTGAATGATGAGCAAATGCTTTTCATTGCACATTAGATAATGGCATCTTTTAAGATGCATAAAAATTGGACAAATAAAGCTTGCTCCATCTTATAATACCCAAGCACATACTCTAAAGCGAAATGCATGGAAATGAGAGTTTGGCTGAAACTGGAATCATTCCATTCTGCCAGAAAAGAACCTTATAGACTATGGATGTACACTTAGTGTGATCTGCCTTTCTTTCCCCTATGATAACATATAACAACAAAAATAATACTACACTTTTATAAAAATGAGCCAACGAGGAACTGAACCTCAAATATGTGCAATATGCAGTGGCAATGAATTCATGGACTTCATTAGCGGCAAAATTCTTCTTCTTTGTCTTTCGACTGCTCTTGTTTAGGGGTCGCCACAGTGGATCATCTGTCTCCATTTCTTCTGGTTCTCTGCATCTCCCTCCTTCAAACCTACATCTTTAACTATGACACCTCCAGCTCCACCTCCTGTCTTTTCGTCAGTGCCACCATCGCCAACCCTTACAACATAGCTGGTCTTACTACTGTCCTGTAAAATTTCTCTTTTACTCTGACTGGTATTCGTCTGTCACAAATCACTCCAGCCACTCTTCTCCTGCCTCCAGCCACTCTTCTCCTGTAACCTGCCTGCATTCTCTTCTTCACCTCTCACTCACCATTTTTCTGACTCGCCATTATTCTGAACTGTTGATCCCAAGTTTTTAAATTCCTTCACCTTTGTCACCTCTACTCCTTGCATTCTAACCACTTCACTTTCCTCCCTTTTGTTCACACTCATGTATTCTGTCTTTGTCCTACTCAATTTTATTCCTCTCCTCTCTAGAGCATATCTCCATCTCTCTAGGTTCTCCTCAAGCTGCTTGATGTAATCCAACCTCTACATTGAATGCATCCATCACTCCCACTGCAGATATCACCTCTGTCACACTGCCCTCATATACATATCTTGAAATACTCTTACATACTTCTCTGTAACACCTGACTTCCTCATACAAAACCGCAACTCCTTTCTATGCACCCTGTCATTTGCTTTCTCCAAGTCCACAAAGGCACAATGCAAATCCTTCTGACCTTCTCCGTACTTCTCCATCAACACCTTCAGAGCAAGTATTGCATCTGTTGTGCTCTTTCTCGGCATAAACCATAGTGCTGTTCACTGATCATCACCTTTTTTCTCAACCTAGCGTCCACTAGGTTTCCCATAACTTCATGCTTTGGCTAATCAATGTCATCCCTCAATAGTTACTAAAGCTCTGTGCATCACCCTTATTCTTTAAAATCGGTACCAGTACACTCTGTCTCCACTCACTTTCAAAGATTGTGTTAAAAAATCTGGTCAGAAACTCAGCTGCCATCTCTCCTAAACACCTCAATGCTGCCACCAGAATGTCCACCAGACCAACAGCCTTTCCATTCTTCATCCTCTTCATCACTGTCCATACTTCCATCTTGCTTATTTGCTGCACTTCCTGGTTCACTATCCTCACATCATCCAGTCTTCTCTCTCTCTCATTCTCTTCATTCATCAACTGCTCAAAGTACTCGTTCCATCTGCTAAACACGCTCTGTTTACTTGTGAGTATGTTTCCATTTCTATACTTAATTGCTCTGACCTGCTGCACCTCTTTTCCCAGCTCTGTCTCTCTGTCTAGCCAATTGGTATAGGTCCTTTTCTCCCTCCTTACTGTCCAACCTCTCATAACTTTAGCTTTCGCCACTTTCTTTGCCTTGTACATCTCCTTGTACCGTCTATGTTCTTCAACTCTCTGATTATTCCATTTTGTTGTCCACATATGGATTTGGCAAAAGTTTTACACCGGCTGCCCTCCCTGATGGAACCCTCCACATTTATCTGGGCTTGGGACCGGCATGAAGAAATACACTGGCTTGTGCATCCCTAGTGGCTGGGTTTTTAGCAGCAAAATTACATTAGAGAAATATCCCAAAACAATATTTTTCAGAGCGACAAAATTACATTAGAGAAATATCCTGAAACAGATTTTTAGACCCATCATAACTGGGGCAAAATTTAGTTACAGTAATGAGACTTGTCCTCTTCAACTCCTCAATGGCCCAAACATTTTTTTTCACAGTTTTGTCATTACTATTCTTTTATTTTCAAACCAGATTCAGTTCTAGTTTTTCTAGTTTTTAGCATATTCAGAGATGTAGAAGTTAAAATATCAATTTATGGACCACACCATCTCATTAGTCAGATTAGAAAATGCGGTTGGATTAAAAGGAATAGGAATAGCCTAATGTTGTTTTCAATTTGTTGGCATGGCGGTGCGGTGGGTAGCGCTGTCAACTCAGACCTAGAGGCTGGGGTGAGATGGTCACCCCGGTGGGATGGTCCAGGTCCTCTTGTATGGAGTTTTCTGTGTGGGTTTCCTCCAGGAGCTCCGGTTGCCCCCCACCATCCATCCTCTGCTCTAGAGAGGAGAGGAATGAAAGTGATTAGGAAAAAGACAAATTACATGAGTGTGAATGAAAGTGAGGACAGCGCGTCAGGTTTGATCAAGATGCCAAATTGTTTTCTGGGGAGGATGTTATTTGCTGATAATGTGATCTGTAGCGAGAGTAGAGAGTAACTTGAGGAGAACCTGGAGAGGTAGAGATATGCTTTAGAGAGGAGAGGAATGAAAGTGAGAAGGAAAAAGACAGAATACATGAGTATGAATGAAAAAGAGGACAGCAAGTCAGGTTTGATCAAGAAGCCAAATTTCTTTCTGGGTGTGAGTGTGTCTGATATTTACTGATATTGTAATGTCCTGCTCGGTCTTGCTGTCATCTCTTCCAGTTTGCCCTCCTCGTTAACCTTCCCTTTCAAAAGATCTCCATTTATTGCCTTCCTTTTTTAAATCTTGATCAGTTGCTCATCGGCAGCGGAGCCAGGTGCTGTTATTGTTTGTTGGGCGCTTTCATAGCTGCTGCATGTTTTAATGCAGAGTTCCAATTTTGTTGTGGTTCACTGTGTGCTCGCAATGACAAGAATAGTCACTTTCACTTTTTCACTTGTTTTAGAATGTATATAGATCAGCCACAACAATAAAACCACTGACAAAAGTGCCCAAATTCATGATTTCATTAAAGTGGTGCTTGTTAATGAGTGGGATAAATTAAGCAATAAGTGAACAGTCAGTTCAATGTAAAGATTTGAGTGACTTTGACAAGCCATTAAAGCTAGATAGCTTTATGGCTAAACAGCCGTAATGACTGCATCATCTACCACACAGTTACCTACCAAAAGAAGTCCAAAGAACATCAGTGTAACGCGCCGGTGCCAGCGAGGTCGCTGGGCACCTGTGTGCGAGCCCCGCCCCCCGCCACGTGACAATCAGACAACTGTTTAGACAACATTCATGGGTGCCCAAAGCTCTGTGATGTGTGGAGAGTCCATAGAAGAGCCACTGCAAAAGTTGCTGAAAACGTTAATGTTGGCTGTGATTGAAAGGTGCTGAAACACACTGTGCATTGTGGCTTAGTGTGAATGGGACCAGTTGGAAAGACCCATACTGAGCCCCATCCACTGGGAACGAGAGAAAGAGATGGCACCAAGATGCATTACAGAAAGAAGTAAAATTGTGCAGAAAATGTGGTGCTCAGGGCAATGTTTTACAGGAAAATCACAAAAACTGCTGATTTGTGATTCTGGACATTTTTCTGTTTAACAGTTGAATCTGTTTTTCTTATTTTCCCCCTTTCAGTCGTCACCTCCATGCCATTGCCATGCCAACTGAATAAAAACATGCACATGCATTCTGCCTCCATGTTCCTGTTGTTACAGATTTAATGAATTGTAGCGCCAAAAGAATGAAATTAGACACAACTTGCTTTTAAGAAATGTATACTGTAGCGCTCATTGTGAACGTTGGAAACCAACACTAGGTACAACAAAATGTTTTTGACTCATGAACTGTTTGCTGTCCATTTTTTCAACCAGGACAATAAAACAAGAATGCAAGAATCCCAAAGTGTTTGTTCAGAATTTTCTCACACAAATGTCATTCCAACTTTAAGAGCAAAATGTATGAATGAAAAAGAAAGCTTTATGTACACTGTCACACTGTGATGGATAGGACAGGACGTAAATATGGAGTCGGGATTATGGAAAGGGGTTTTATTAAAATGTAAACGCATTATAAATATAAAACACACATGCGTACTCACAAAAACCATGAAACTAAGTCTACAGTGACACATCAGACGGACAATGACCGATGTCTCTGCCCTGACTCCCTGAGATGAAGTGAAGTGAAAGCGACTACTTGTCATTGTGAAGCACGGCACAGCACACAGTGAGACACAACAAAATGCTTCCTCTGCATTTATCCCATATACACACATGCAGCAGGGGGCAACTATTTAAATCGCCTGGGGAGCAGTGATGGAGACACTCAAGGATACCTCAGGGCAACTTACTGGACTGGGATTTGAACCCACAGTCTTCTGACCCTGGGACCTAGTCCCTAACTAGGCCATTGCTGCCTTATATATATATTGAACAGATTGAACAATTGAATATAGATTGAACAAATTGAATTAAATATTTTTGAGGGAACTTATTAAATCCTAAGAAATATTAATACTTTACATCTGACAACCCAGAACAGTATCAACAGCATACATCTTGTCCAGGTTGTACTTTGAGAAAATAGAGGTTTTGTTATTAGGATTTTTGTAAATGTGGGTTTAATTTACAAAGAAAAATTCCTGACCTGAGTCCCCGCACAGTCTTGTTTAATTGTACTGCCAGTCTTGGAGAAAGGTCAGTGGATTAGAAGAATAGCGGAACGGTCACTAAACAAAATCAAGCCAAGTGAAGAAATTGGCCTTTAAAAAGAGACAGAGAAACAAAAGGGAAGTGATAGCAGGAGACAGCGGGGGTGTGGATGGGAAGTGACCTGTGTGCGTGAAAAAGTGAATAAAAATAGCATCATAAGAGTGCGTGGCAAAATGAAGCTGATAGACATCAATGTTTTTGGCCAATGAAACAAGGGTCTTGAGATGTGCCTTACAAATTAGACTGAGGACTTTCAAGAGGTCTTCTGAACAGAATGTTGCTAAATGAACCAATCATGTATTCAACCCCTACTGGACTGCTTCATGAAAGGAGGCCTTTGGTGTTTTTTCCTCTGAAACACTGCCCTCTGGCAGTAAAAGATGAAATAAATAGAGAAGCATGGCCCACACATGCCTTAAATATATTTACAGCACAGAGAAAAGTTTCAGGCTGCTTGTTCATAGTTTTCACATAAATTTTTTTTTTTTTGACAGTATGCCAATAAAGTACAAAAGAAAGTATCTAATCAGTCATTTTCTGCCGCTTGTCCCAAGCGGGGTCGCGCTGGAGTCCATCCCAGCTCACACAGGGTGAAGAACAGGGGACACACCCTGGACAGGTCGCCAGCCCATCGCAGGGAGGAGCAGTGACGAGGACGGCACCTTGCTCAAGGGTACCTCAGGAAAACCTATTGGGAAGGGGTTCGAACACCTGATCCTCCGATCATGCAGCCAATGCCCTAACCACTAGGCCACTGCTGCCCCAGAAAGTATCTAGACGATTAAAATAAAAAAGAAAAATAGTGAAGAGAAAGTGACTTTTTCATTGTTAAAACAGCAGAGCACACAGTGAACCACGATAAAATACTACCTCTGCTTTTAACCCATGCACCCACCGTGCAGCATGGGGCAGTCATATCCAGCACCTGGTAAGCAGTAATGGGGACAGTACCTTGCTAAAGGGTAGCTCAGGGCAAACTACCAGTCTGGGATTTGAACTCATGACCTTTCATTGTAACCTTCAGTTTGGTTACAATAACCTACTTTTGCTGAGTAAAACCGAAAAGAAGATTTTAAGATATAAAACATGAATATGATGTTTCTCTGTGTATGAGGAAGCACTGCCTCGTAGCACTGTAACACATTTTTCTATTACTTTAAAGAGATTGCAAAAACTCTTATGCAAGACAGTCTGGTGGGAATAACAAATGCTTTGTTACTGTAATAGATTTAAATGGCCTGCCCCAGAATCCTGAAAAGTTCATGCGCACAGAAGCATTAATCCAAACTAAACCACTTTCTCACACACACACACACACACACACACACACACACACACACACACACACACACACACACACACACGCACATACCCATACACAATGCTGCATGTGCCTTCTTTTGGGTATTTATAGGGGAATTTGTTGTTCCTTTGATGCAACTCACTCACGAGAACATCGGTCAGATATGGTTGATTAGCTCTGGATCACTTTATTCAGACAGCATACTGCAAATAAGCATCTTTGTGAATAATTAAATGCCTTTTACCTTGTGTATAACTTCACTAACCAAAATTCTATCCCTGATCTTTGTGGTAAAACTCACTCCATCTTAGAAGAGATTCAACCGATTACTAATAGCTGGCGAAAACATATTGGAAGATATCTAACTAAATCCAAAAAGCTTTCTAAGGATCCAAAACAACACTACAACCAGTGTCGGTAGCCTTTACACCCCTAATAGCAAACCTTCAACTGGGCATCTTACCATCATTTTCAGCCTCTTTAGTCCTATTCTACCACTAATGCTTTTCTAGCAAGATTATCCAAACTGTGGGCATGTGCAACTGAATACCTGTGTCAACAGGCAGTGCAACTTAAAGTAGATAAGTGGCAAACTGTTATGAGAGTTAGGTCTTCAGTGCACACAGCTCTACAATAATGCTCTTTTCTGCTGGCCTCCGTGCAGGATTCAGCAAACTGCATTGCACATAAATTCTGCATTGCACATTGTTCTGTTGTTCTAAACAATCCTGTAGAAGACATACCATTTTTATTTATGTTTCTGTTTACCATCTGACAGAGCTCTATTGGTTGGGCCGCTGCAAGGGGTTCAGTCAGTGATGTATCCAGAGCATCCAGAAAGTGAGGTTTTTCATCAGAAAACTGTTCTCACCCACTCAGAATCAAACTATCCTTGGTTGAATCCTTCATCAATCCAGTATTTGTGTTATTGGTTAATTTACTTTGACTTCATCCCAGCTCTTGAGAGCCTAATCAATGAGAGAGTCTGATAGGCTGCACCTACCTAAACATTATGAGAGAAGAATCCAAATTGGATCAATGCATAATTTCTCACTGGTAGCTTTTGAAAAGCAGTTTTATTTAGTAAGCATGTCTGCAGTCACATTCTACTACTGTAGAAGTAATAGGTTTTCAGATGCTATGTGTGACCCTTTTAAGTGTGCCTGCAAGTGTGACTCTCAACACACACGTGCCAGGCAGCATGTGTACCAGCCTGTGCACTGAGCTCTGATGTACAACAGCAAGGCTATCACCTGTCCTTACACGAGGACAGTGAAATGTGGGGGATGAGTTCAGTCTAAGAGTGATCAATTCAAATGCAAGAGAACCTTGAGCGGCTTTTGCAATCATTAGAGGATAATGACTTAGAGGTGAAGGAGATGATCTATCCAACAGGCCGTGTGAATCAATACAACAATCTTTCACTGCAGTCGATGATCTGAAAGATTATGTGCGAGTAGGTCTGCAGCAGCATATAATAGGTGGCAGTGGTGGACACATTTAATCTGGAATGTAAGTTAATCAGAGCACATGGTTAAAGGAAACTAAGCCAATTATCTGCTGTTGCACTCAACTGCACCCAATGCTTTCTCAGACACCAGAAGTAATCAGTGCAAATAGCTATTCCCACCTGGCAGCTACAAGTGTGGGGTTGGAAGGGGGGGTTGTAGCCTGGCCTGAAGGCTACATTTGACTTGAACATGCAGTGAGGAGTAGAGACAGAGAGATACATCAGGCAGGCAATGTAATCCCTTGTCAAAGGTAATTAAAGGCCTGTGGAGTTAGTCGGAGCCTTCTGAAACGTGAGGAAGGGAGACAAGTGTGGACAGCCTCTTGCTATTGTCACCCAAGCCAACTGTACTGTACTTCTGCTGACAGCTATTTCCCTTGGTCCATACCTACTGAAAACAAAGTTATATATGTAATTTAATATACGGCTGTACTTGAGTTAATATGAGATTTCACAAAAAATTATTTCCATCTGCCTGACATTTTCAAGTCAAGTAGGATTTTATTGTCATTTCAACCATATATTTCTGCTCGTAGTTCAGGCCTTAGTTGTTTTTGTGAAAGTGAAAATGACTATTTGTCTATTTGCACAGCGCACAATGAACTGCAACAAAATGCAGCCTCTGCTTTTAACCATACACGCCGTGCAGAATGGGACAGCCATAACTTGTAAATAACTTGTAATCACTTGTAAAAACGTAAGAGAAACTACCCAAGTCTACTCTGAAAAAAATAAAAACACAAAAAATTGAGCTGTGTATTCCAAGAGTAAGGGAGTGAAAGTTGCTGTGGACACCAACAACTTGTCTCATATTATCTCTTTAATGCTCGTTTCTCTATTTAACCTGTCTATCAGCTGCCAGAGAGTTATCCCGTCCTGGAAATGCCCTCTAAGCTGCATGTCTGCTCTACGTGGAGCTCTTAATAATCTCCAGCTAAACACTTTACACTTGCGCTCTCTCTCTCTCTCTCTCTCTCTCTCTCTCTCTCTCTCTCTCTCTCTCTCTCCAGCATAGCTTGGCAGGAAGGGGACATCTGTCATATTTGTTGTTGTGGTTCTGCTTCCATCCCTTAGCTGAGCAGAGCCCAAACATTCAACCACAGACAGCAGAACCATGAAGCAAGAGATCGAGGAGGCCCCAGCAGGGACAGGCTGGTGGATCCCCTGAGTAAGGAGACTACAGCCACACAGAAAAGGTGAGGAAAGAATGCCAGGGTGAGTGTAATCTTTTCTTCATGACATATGAGTGAAATCTAGTGCTCTGCTATGCTTTGTTAAATAAGTTCAGCTGAGAGGATGTTTCTGCTGGAGATGCCTGAGAAAGGATTCGAGGGCAGGTCACAAAAATCTGTTACAGATGCATCAGAAACCAAACTATCCACTATACATTTAAAGCGCTCTGTCCACAACAGTCTGAATGACTAAGCATTGGTGCATTCATTCACTGCATTCATTTGAATTGGGTGTTTCGATAATACCATTGACGTTTTTCATGCCAATCCACAGTTTAATTCAATTACATTTAATGTAACTATGTTTGCTCTTTGAATCTGATCGAGGACCTTGTTTCTTGGATGTTGTAGGCGTCATATACTTTATCCGCATGCTATTTTTTATTGTAGCTGCTTTGTGATGAAACACTGTGTTTTTTCCCTGAGAACATTCAGCCCTTGATGCATCTCACTAATTGCCTCCAAACTGTTTCATCTACAAAGTGGGCTAATGAGTTTGAGGGGCCTTTTCACAGAGACATGGCTGATTTGCTCCACAGGCATTTCTACTGCTGTGCTCAAACTTTAAAACATTATTGAACACAATAAAGGTTTCTTTTCATTGTTCGGCCTGAAACTAGGCGTTGCGGCAGAGACCAAACAGCCAGATCTTTTTAATTCTTCTGTAAGAGCATTAATTTTGCTTAAGCGGCCAATTACACACACACACACACACACACACACACACACACACACACACACACACACACACACACACTACGCACACACACTACGTGCCTAGCACAGAGTGACGCAGAAGATATGAAATCATATTCTCTGTGACAATCTAAGATGTGACACAGACCTACTTCCTGTTTCACTAATCCTTGCAGAGCCCTGAGTCCACAGCCAACAGCTATTCCAGTAAATCTTATCAATATTGCTACCACTATCAGCTGTCTGCAGAATCCGAAAGGGATTTTAGGATTGAATAAATGGAAGGAGAAAGTTTGTGTGGCTTCCTACAATCCTCCACATTCAAATGACAAAAACTGACCTCCATAAATCACTATTCTGTAGAAAATGCAGGGAAGCACTATCCATGAACACAATACATCTTTTTTCGGTTCATACCAAATGCATTTCAACCTTTTCAGACTCAACAACTGAATCTCATGCTGCAGGCATTCTGAATACATATTCATAATACAGGGACTACCACATTTTTGAGGAGGCTGTTAGATATTCTATCACTAAATAAAACTACATTCTTCATTACACGCACCAAATGTTCTGCATAAGACAGATAAACTTTGAGAAGTTAGTTATATGCCTCAATATTACTGAGCATCATATGTATATCGTATATTTTACCCACACACAAGCACGTGCAGCAGGGGACAGCTGTTGAAAGCACCTGGGGTGCAGTGATGGGTATGCAACCTTGCTCAAGGGTACCTCAGGGTAACCTACTGGTAAGGGATTCAAACCCACCATCTTCCGATCTGGGGGCTTAGTCCCTAACCACTAGGCCATCGCTGCTCCTAGTAAGTGTGTAAGGTGACTGAATTTTAGTAATTTGTGACAACTTGACAGGTTTAAATAAGGTGAAGTCATTTTTCTATATAATGAACCATTTTAAGAGGATAAAACTGGCGAAACTTGGTGAACTCTACAGTAAACACTCTACAGTAAACTTTGTTAAAGAGTTTCTTTCTGGGATCAATATCTCACATATCTCAGATGCCATACTTCCTCAGAGGACTATTTTGCTAAATTGTTTATTTTGGTGTAGTGGATCCATTTGAGTTAAAGAAGAAGAAGCTTCAACTTTATTTTACTGGTCACCCACCCTCCTCCTGAGATTCATTACCTAGAAACCTTAGTTTCATTAATCGATTCACTTCCATAATCTGTGAAGACCCTTCAAAACTATAATTTATTAGGACTTCTCAAAAAACCAAGAGATAAATGTGAACAGAGTTAGAGCTGAAGTTAGGTAGGAGCAGGGTTATGACCACGTTTATATTATGAAGGTTCTTATACCGTAATCATGAGCTCTGTATCTCATTTTAAAATTGTTCTTCTACGAAACTGAAAGACCATTAAAGAGTTTAGCATACAGGTGTTTTAACAGTATATACTGCATCAGCATTTTCAAAGTGGACTGCAAGCGTTATCTAGGCACAGCCAGAGGCCTTCTTTTACTTGACTTTCACCAGCTTTCCTGAGCTTTTACAGGAAGAGATCAGACGTTGAGTTGATTTTCTGCCTACCAGGGTCAGTGGAATGGTTTAAATTCATTTTCTAAAGCCAATGCTACAAGCAGCAGGATGAAGGTATTGTGCCACCTAGTGGTAATTGATTACACACACAGAGGCATGGCCATTATGCACATATTAATACATAGATGTGATAGAAGCTAATTCATGAACATCACCCCACACTGAAACTATGGAGCCGTGCACTGAACACAGTGGTTAAAGAGAAGTTGTTAGAGCTTCATAAAATAAAGGGCTGAAGTGAAAGGTATGCTTCTCTCTCTCTCTCTCTCTCTCTCTCTCTCTCTCTCTCTCAGTGGGTGTGTGTGTGTGTGTGTGTGTGTGTGTGTGTACCTGCCCTGCGAGGGACTTGCGTCCTGTCCAGTGGTGTGTCTCTGCTTTTTGCCATGAGAGAGCTGGGATAGACTCCAGCACCACCTGTGGCTCGTTTTAGTACAAGCAGCTCAGAAAATGAGTCAGTGAGAGAGTTAATATTACAAGCTTCTAAGGATTAAGCACAAGATAAAGACCAATAAGCAAAGTTTTGGTAATAAACAAACAAATAACTAACTAACGAACTAACCAAACAAACAAACAAACAAACAAACAGGTAAACAAATAAACAAGCAAACCAATAAATAAATAAATACATAAATAAACAATTCAAAGACTTTAAACACCTTGCAACTTTGTTACACTTCTCACCAGTGTGAGCATATGAAATCAGAATATACTTTCCCCCTTTACTATGCCAGCAATCAAGCTTTGCCCTGGTGCTTTCATGGGCCCAGAGTCCATGATTTGAGAAAAACTCCAGCCTTATATTTCTTGCATTTCTGTGTATACACGCTCATCTGCCTGACCAGGCTAACTCTAGAGATCTGCATTTTGTCTAATGTTAAATGCACCATGTAAAATGTAACATCTGTGAAAGTTAGGTGGGATTGACTGGACATGTACTCAAACAAACACTGAACTTTACGTGGCACATACACACAGTCACACAATGAGGAATCAAGAATGATTGATGCTCTGCTCTGACACATTGGGACCATAGCACTCTGCCCAGTCAGAGCTACAAACCTTGACAGCTTATGTCCACAACATGGAATTATTACCTGGCATTCACAACATCCCAAAGGACTATTCAAGTTGCTCTTATGGAAAAGTTATCCAGAATTGTGTGCCTTTCACATGCTTCCCCTCATAGTGAAGCTTCCTATCATAGCCCCCAGATCGTGCATATGATGCGTCCCATTACAGATCCAACACAATCTGGGAAGTTTCAACACTTATAGCAATGGCACTCCATTTGTTTTAGGTTGCAAAAGGCATGTAATTCTCCACCAAAGAGCACCCCCCTTGAAAACCCCTTACTAGGTACCCATGAGCAAGGTACTGTCCCCATCACTGCTCCCCAGGCACTTTCATAGCTGCCCCCTGCTGCACGGTGTGTGTTTGTGTGCATGGGTTAAATGCAGAAATCCAATTTCGTTGTGGTTCACTGTGTGCTATGTTGTGTTCTCACAATGACAAGAATAGTCACTTAAAAAAAAATAAAAAATTAAATTGCCCCAGAGATATCACAATGTCTACGACCATGCTGTGTCCCACATCTTATGCGAAAACATTTTAATTATGTTTTTGTTGTTCATACTGGAGGATGATTAATTAAATCAGACATCTTGTAAAATAGCACTCAGTCTTAGAAAACCGCTTGGTGGTTATCTGTCTTTCCAAATTTTTATTAGTAGGACATCAGATTGGGTTCTCTCCGGCCTGAGATCATTCTGGAATCTGCCATCAGACACAACTCCTGAACCGGCTGGTGAAATTACCTGCTCTTTTTGTGGGTCTTCTATAAATACTTTTGCAATTTAAGTCGTTGCCAATGTGAGCACAGAGTATCAATTTGAATATAGTCTTGCTAATTAGCTAAAGAGTTGAATCAGGTGTGTTTAATGATTTGGAATGCTGGTGTCTGCAGTGCTGTGGACCAAAGGCTGTAGCAAGCACTCTGGGGATGTCCAGGGAGAATTGTATGCTGATGTTAAAAAACGTATTCCATTTACCCTTGTATTGAATATAATTAACAACCATCTTTGAACATGTCTGAATATAGTCTGTGAAACCGTTTTCCATGAACCGCTGTGTTGAATATGGTTAAGATTGTCTCTGAGCGTCCCTAAATGTGGTGTGAGTTATCCAGTGGTTTTCTGTACCAGCTTTTTCATGTGAAAAGAGGGCAGAATCCAAAAATAAGCGTTGATGACTGGAATTCTTTGCATCCATTTTAGGATAGGAATGCATTAGTCTGGTCCTGAAGGGCAGGTGTTGAGGATTTGGGTGATTTTCCTTTTAACCACCATGTTCTGGGGTGTTTTTACAATACCCAACTGTTGGATCGATTGGAGTCATGCACTGGTGTTTAAAAATATATTCTTTCTGTATTCTTTTACAGCTGGGACACAGAGGAGGGTAAAAGGCAAGGTGTTTCACCATGCTGGTGCCTTGGAGGGCACTCTTTTATCAGATGGTGCTGAATGTTTCCTACCACATTGTAAAAGGTGGATAAAGACTTATGAACATAAATGACGTTTTTTTTTTTATGGGGAAATGATCAAAAAAGTTTTACAAATTTCAAAATATACCCAAACAGCAAGCATGATGTATAACAATCTTTAACAAGTATAACAGTATAACAACTATACTTACATAAAAACTGTAATGAATGAGACATCCACTTTAGGATTAATTCACTTTATAAGATATGTACTTGGTATTTGCACTTACTGGCCACTTTCTTTTTAAGGCGCTTTGTCTATTTCTGACCACTGCTAATAAGATAATATTTGAGGGGAGGATAATTTCCTGCACAGCAAGTACACAAGGGTGTTAATGAAGTATTGACTCATAACATTTTCACACTAAAATGTCCTGCCAGCCACAGATATGTTATCAAAAACTGACCAGTGCTATTGGTCTAAAGGCAACTAAATGAAAAATCTGCACAGATGAGCTGCACACCAGCAAGATTTCTATGAAAGTGATCATTAACTTTGTGTTTATTGGTTAATGAATTCATATCTCATTTGTTTTTATCACAGCCAGTTTATGCCTTGGTGGCCATGACATTTTTGCAATGATCAAAGAGAACAGTCCCACTGGGGAATTCATTGCAAACATCCCCATTGCTGGAGAACCAGGGGCCAACAGCATCCGTCTTTGCCTCACTGGAGACAATGCTGGATGGTTTTACCTCGAAGGGAAAACAATCAGATTAAACGCATCATTTTCAAGGGGCTTAGACCGAGAGGTAAGGTGATTGGTCCATGTGCCACTGTGGAACAGCGAACATAAGAATCAGTATATTTTCTTAAATGTTGTTTGGCCTTATTTTACAGGGCTTCCTGAAAATTAACTTCAATTTAAACTTAAACTTAACTTCACACAAGGACCCTTGTGCACCATGAAAGAACTGTGTGATGCTATATGTATTGAAAACTCTAAACCGTTTACACATTTACATGAGTAGGTCTAAAGGAAGTGTAATGGAAAAATCTTTATGACATGGTTTTCAAAATCCATCATGCTCCAATAATTAGCTCTTTTAAAAGCTGTCAACGATTAAATACAACAATTTTGTGATCCAACAGGTCCAAGGTTCGATTTTGATGGCCTCTTTAACATGTTATGAGGAGGACACAAAACAGGTATTTCCCACCCAAAGTACAAAAATCAGACAACGTTATAAAACATCCCATACAAGGAGGACACTGCTGCACATTTTAATGCCCAATTGCTATTTATCTAACACATTTAACGTATTGAGGAACAACGTACAGCTTGTGTAAAAGATATGACACATTTTTTTTTTTTAGTTTTAGTTTTTATAATTACCACAAATAAACAGTAATTATTCATTCAAATTTGCAGAAAAATGTCTGTTTATTCCCTGAAAATCAGTTAAAAATCTGAGAAAAGCACCCAGTGAAACACACTAAAATATGCAGGGCACATCTTGTCTATCCTTATTTCAGAATGAATACAGAGTCATGGTTGAGATCTTGAATGAAAATGACAACATGCCATATTACCTTGACAAGACTATTCAGCCACGGTCCATTAGTGAGGTAAGGTGTGAGAGTTGAACCATGTTTAGATTAGAAAGTTAATCTGACTTTGTTCGTTCCAAGAACCATGCAGCTAATTGTTTTATTTTTTCACAGTTGACAGCAGTGAACTCTGTGGTGTTCTCAGTTAAAGCCAAAGATGCAGATGGAGATGCAATCACATACATCATTGATAAATCATCTGTAAGTAATGCTTTAGGCCCTGCACTCAATCACATGGTTTGGTGAGAGATGAATTACGATGGCTTGTTTTGATTATACAGATGGCATGTGTGTCAAATAAGCGACCATGGCTCAAATAATAGTTCAGGAAATACTTTTATGCACTTTCTTTTATACATCTTAATACAACTTGAACATACAACATGCCAGTACTTATGATGCTGTTGAGAGGTTTTGAAATGAAGCAGAAAACATATAACTGCAGGATATGCTTGTGCTAAAGTAGCTACTCTTCATGGTCTCCTATTACAGTTCCAGTGGAATAGTTTACCAAAGATAACAGCACAGTCTCATGGAGAAGGAGTAGGGTTTAAAATGGGAGGCGATTCTAATTTGCAGTATTAAGCATGTTTATAAATCTACATACTTCTTATGAGTGTAAAGGTGTAGAGATGCTCCTATGCCATTTGTAGTTTCTTGGGAATAATATTACTATTAAAACATCTTAGTCAATGTAGATTATGTATTATTTAAACCAACTATGCTATAAACCATAAAAGTATGACAAATAATGATATAAAACATAAAATAGCTGTAATTGAAGTGTAGTTATACATGTAGTATAATTGTAATTGTAGTGTACTTACTGTATTTATTCAAACAAAATGGTTCAATCTTACAGCCTTTTCTGCTGCTTAAGAATATTCACCCTGACCAAGGTAAAAACCTACAGTGAAAGTCTCAATCTCTCTTTGTCACTTTCTTTCTTAGTCTGATGCCAGCTATTTCAGAATTGACCTTCCAAACAGCGGATCTGTTATCCTGCACAAACCACTCGACTTTGAAACTAAAACAGAGCTCCAGGTGGTCATTTGTGCTGTGGTAAGTTATGGATCTTTTTTGACAGGTAATTAGACAAAAAAAGGAAATACATTTTTCTCTGGATGTCTGATTGAGACATGATATGTATATGTGTTTTTGAAAGTTTTTAAACCCTCTAGGATTTTCTGCATTTTGCATATGCAATCACTTTAATAAAGCCAATTCATTTGTGTTCATTATGGACTGAATACATATGTGTCTGAAACAAGAAATGGAACACGAGATGAGAGATTAGATTTTCATCTTTTTCTGGTATTTAAATCTAGATATGATAATGACATATAACATAGCACCTTTTGTATCTCATCATCCATTTTTTTAGGTGAACAAAAGTCTGAGAAGTCTAACAATTGTTTGTTACTACACAGATGCATCCTGTTAGACTGATTGTTTAAACTATAAATAGGACTCTATATCTAATCTCATTTGAAAGTTTGGATTTCATCTGTGAAGAACGCAAAAGATCAAGTCAGGGATTTGTGTCTTGGCCTCTCTAGGACATTGACAGAGTTGTTCTTAAGCTGCTCTTATGTTTTCATTGTGTGCTTTGGGCCATTTTCATGTTGGAAGGTGAACCTTTGACTCAATCTAAACACTGTGGAGCAGATTTTCTTTGAGGATATATCTGTACTTTGCTCAATTCAGCCTCAACCCTGACCACCCTCCCAGGCCCTGCTGCTGAAAAACACCTCCATTGCATGATGCTGCCACCACCAAGCTTCAATGCTAGTATGCCACTGGGCAAGTGATGAGTTTCCTCCAGACATAATGTTTAGAATTGAGGCCAAACTGTTCAATCTTGGTTTCATTAGACCAGAAAATTTTTATAACCTTCAGGTTCTATTTTGCAGACTCCAAGTGGCATTTCATGTATTTTACACTGAGGAGTGTAAAATCCAGATCACTCAGAGTTTGCACTGGGTTCCTGGTCACCTCTCTCATTAAGATCTTTTTCCCTTGATTGCTCATTTTGGCCAGAAAATTTTCTATAGCCTTACCCAGACCTGTGCTTTTCAACAATCCTTTCTCTGAGCTCTGCATGCAGTTCCTTTGACCTCATGGCTTGGTCTTAGCTCTAAAATGCATTGTCAGCTATGAAGCCAGAGGTGTGAGGTATACAGAGGTGTGTGCCTTTCCAAATCCTGTCAAATCAGTTACTACAGGTGGACTCCAGTCAAGCTGTAGAAACATCCCCACAGTGATCAAGAGAAATGGGAGGAATCTGAGCTACATTTCAAGTGTTGTTCCAAAAGGTCTAAACATGTAAATTTGATATTTCAGTTTTTTTCTTTTTAACACTTACAAAAATGTCTAAAATTCTGTTCACTTTGTCATTATGGGGTTCTCAGTGTAGATCAAAAAGAAAAAAAATAATATAAACTGAAAAAAGGGTGTCTAAATCCTTTCTGAAGCCACTGCATGTTGTAATATAACATCAGCTTAATTCAAACTTGACCCAAAACCCATATGCAATTCCAATCTGTACAAACATAATTGGATTTAAGCAGATCAGGTGATGTATAGTTGTGTAATGAGGGAGGGTGCAGCCTAAGGAGATCAACACCTTATGTCAAGGTGTGTGGAATTATTAGGCAGCTTCTTTTGCTAATCAGCCATAAAGGGCCAAAAAAGAGATATAACTGAAGGATTTTATGGAGTTTACTTGATTTTATTCATTTATTCATATTATGTACTCATATATCCATTGTATCCATATATATACATTGTATCCTCTATTTCTATGTTCTTTTCTCTTCTCCCTGCCACATAGCTGACTCCATGATTCCAAAAAGTAAAAAATTGTAAAAAGTCTTTAAGAAGGATGTAGCACTTGTGAAATTGCTAAGATACTGGGGTGTGACCACAGAACAAAAGGTTTCTTGCAAACATTCAACAGGGTCGCAAGAAACATGTTGAGAAAATGAGACACAAATGAACTGCCAAAGATTTGAGAAGAATCAAACCTGAAGTTACCAGGAACCCATGATCCTCCAGTGCTGTCATATTCCAGAACTGTAGCATACCTGGAGTGCCCAGAAGTACAAGTTGTTCAGTGCTCAGAGACATGGCCATAGTAAGGGAGGCTGAAACCCGTCCACCACTGAACATAAGCTGCAATGTCAAGACTGGGACAAGAAATATCTCAAGACAGATTTTTCAAAAGTTTTATGAATTGATGAGATGAGAGTAACTCTTGACGGACAAGATGGATGGGCCTGTGGCTGGATCAGTAATGGGCACAGGGCTCCACTTAAACTGAGATGCCAGCAAGGTGGAGGTGAGGTACTGGCTGGCTGGTATAATTAAAGATGAGCTAGTTGGACCTTTCTGGGTTGAAGATGGATTCAAAATTAACTCCCAAACCTACTGCAGTTTTTAGAAGACTTTTTCTTCAAGCAGTGGTTCAGTTAAAAGTCTGCATCTTTCAAGTAGACCATGATTTCTCTGCAGGACAATGCTCCACTGCATGCATGGAAGTTCTCCACTGCATGGTCAGTAAAGGCCTTAAAGATGAAAGAATAATGACATGGCCCCCTTTCTCACCCGACCTAAACCCTACTGAGAACTTGTGGACCTTCTTAAACCTTAGATTTACAGGGAAGGAAAACAGTCTACCTTTCTGAACAGTGTCTGGGAGGCTGTGGTCACTCCTGCACAAAAAGATCAGGAGGCAGACAGATTTCATGAATGGGGTTATGACTGTTATTGAAAAGAAGGGGGGATATATTGGTCACTGATTTTAAAAAATACATATTTATTATTTATTTAGTTTGTTACATATTTATTTAGTTTGTTTATTATTCTCACTTTAACAGATTAAAATAAACTAGCGAGATTGGAAATGGTTCATTTTTCATTTAGTTGCACAATCATTCTGCACACTAATAGTTGCCTAATAATTGTGCACAATATGTAATATGTTTCAGGGTTGCTAATATTTTATATTGACTGATAGCACTGGATTAAAATTAATACTCAAAATAATCACTTGCCTAATAACTGAGCACACAGTGTACTTGCTTATGAATTGTCTTTGATTATATATGTTAAGGAAATGAACACAGCTGAGAAGTACAACACAACAGCAACAATCAGAATAAACGTGCTGGATGGAGATGACCAGTATCCTCATTTTTTGCCCTGCTCACCAGTGTCGGAGCACACCATCTGCACCAATCCACTGTATACTGCTAACATCTCAGAAGAGGATGAGGTAGTACATGTTTGATCAAAAGTAGTATGCAGTATTTAAAATTAAGACACACTATTAAATATTCAATTCTTTATTAAGAAATGTTCACATATCAATGTTTAATTTTGTTTTTATTTATCTCATTAAACAAAAAAGATTAAACATTAAACAAATTAAACAAAAAGAAATCAACAAAAATATGTTCTTTAACTGAGGAAAAAGTTAGGATACCCTACCCCCTAATAGCTAGTGTTACCCTCTTTGGCTGAAATATCCACAGTGAAACATTTCTTGTAACATCTACCAGACTCTGACATCGGTCTGAGGAACGTTTGTCCCACTCCTCAATGCAGAATTCTTTAAGCTGTGAGATGTTTGAGGGGTTTCTTGCATATACAGCCCGTTTCAAGTCACCCTACAGCATCTCAATGGGATTAAGATCTGGGCTTTGACTCAGCCACTCCAGGACTCTCCATTTCTTAGTTTTCAGCCAGGCCTTGGTGGATTTATTGGTAAGTTTTGGATCATTGTCTTTGTAGCAGGGTCCAGTTCGGCTTTAATGTTCTTACAGATGGTCTCACATGTTCCTCAAGCACCCTCTGATACATGACAGAATTCATGGCGGATTCTGTGATGGAGAACTGGCCATGTCCTGCTGCAGCAAAGCATCTCCAAACCATGACATTTCCACCTCCATGTTTCATAGTTGGTATGAGGTTCTTTTCCTGGAATGCTGCATTTGGTTTATGCCAGACAAGTCCTCTGGTCTGGTGTCCAGATAATTCAATTTTAGACTCATCTGTCCAAATAACATTATTCCAGAAATCCTGGTCTTTGTCTACGTTTTCTCTTGCAGACTTGATGTTTCTCTTAGAGAGCAAAGGTTTCCTCCTTGCAGACCGCCATACAAGTTGTGCAGTCATACAATGTGCAGATTGTAGAGGCTTGAACTTTCACCTCAACAGTAGCAGTAGCCTGCTGTATGACCCATGATGACATTTAATGGTTTTTGGAGACTTCTTTTAGCATCTTGCGGTCTGCTCTTGGGATGAACTTGCTTGCTTGCATGCTGGCAGTTGTTTTGGAAGTCTGCCACTTTTTTTAAGTGAAAGTGACAATTCTTGTCATTGCGAGGTCACAGCACAGCAGACAGTGAACCACAACGAAATTGCATTTAACCCATGCACACTCAAACCTTTGCAGCAGTGGGCAGCTATTGAAAGCGCCCGGGGAGCAGTGACGGGGACAGTACCTTGCTCAAGGGTACCTCAGGGCAACCTGTGGTGGAAGGGGTTTGAACCCCCGATCCTCCGATCATGCAGCTAACGCCCTAACCGCTAGGCCACCTAGACTTGTAGACTAATTTCCAGACAGTGGAATGACTGATTGCAAATTCTTTTGAGATCTTTTTTAAATGCCTTACCAGACTTATAAGCTGCTACAGTCTTCTTTCTGAAGGCCTCAGAGCGCTCTTTTGATCTCACCATGGTGTTCAATCTCACCTCAACAGTCAGGAGCACCAAACTAAATGTCTGAGGTTTAAAAAGGGCAAACCTCCTTCAAAATGTTGACTAATGATGTTCTAATCATGTGCACCTGATATGCTACACCTGTGCGTGATTTGAGCCATTTTAATTGGGAATAAAGGGGGGGGGGGGTTTCCTTTGTCTAATGTTTATTCCTCACCAAAAATCTCTCAACGTATTTTTACAGAATTACATTTTACAGAAGATTTTTTAAAATAAGTCTTTTCTTCAGTTTTAATTGTTAAGTTATAATACTTGAATCTCCCAGCATTGTTAAAATTAAGATTAACTATCCATATGCACACAATTGCTGCATCATTGCAAATAGTTGCTTAATTTTACAGAAGTATGGAAAAACCTGTCAAATGAAATGAGTGCTAACCCTAGAAAAATAACGTTAAAGCATCATTATAAATCATGGCCTTTGTGTTGCAGAACTCAATATTGCACTTCTTCCCTGGTCCCATTCATGCTGAGGACGGAGACAAAGACATACTGACACCCTTGACCTACACTATCCTGTCAGGTATTTAAAACTTCAGCTACATCTAGTGGTGTCAAATATATTTCGTTTGCTAATTATTATATCATATGGTCATTTGCAGGACCATCACAATAGGCTTTTAATCACAATAGGCTTTTAATTATATGCATCTTAATCATTTACAGTTTTATGTCAGATGTGTGTTTCTGTGGGTGTCTTGACAAATCATAGTGTTCATGTAACTCAAAATCTAAAAATGATTTAGAGAAAATAATGTAGGCCAATATTTCACCATGTCACATTATTGCCTCACCAGAGAATTAAAAAATTGTGTAGGTTAAATTGTAATGTGCGGCAATGCAATTACAATATTATGCATGATACTGTACATTGATAGATTTTTGACCCTCCAATGTTTTCAGGTGGAGACAATGGGAGATTTACCATCAACCATGAAACAGGGGAAATTACTCTGCAGCAGCGCGTAGGAAGCAGACTGATATATCCTGCTTTCAGACTTCTTATCATGGTATGAGGAATCATACCACATCATTTATTCAATATAGAGTGTTAAATATAGAAAATAGGTCACTAAATGAATTCAATATTTCAATAAATAAGCTTAAATAAGTTCAATTTAAATAAGCTCTGTTTCAGGCTACCAAATCACTGCCAGGCATGTAGCCCTGTCATGGTTATGCTCGAGAAGCAAGGCACTCACACGCAGGTCTAACTGGGACACGTTTATTTCCAAACTATGACACAAACACAACGTTGTAACTCACGGTGCAGACAAACAGTAAGGACGGTGAACGGACAACACTGGGTCAGACTGGCAGGCTATTTGTGTGTGGTAGTTCAGGTGTGGGTGATCAGTGGTGATAATTACGAGTGCTCGTGAAAGCCCGGTCAGTACTCCGGGGACGGGGACCTCTCCCCTGGCCTGGGTAACGTGGTGGGCGTGATATCCCCCCCCCCGCCAGAGGCGTCCTCCGGACGCCCCGTCCAGCGCGCTCCGGACCCTCGCCGTCCTGGCGGATGCTGTGGGGGTCTGCTGTGTCGAGGGGGTCGACCTCTCCGTTTGGGGGCAGGGCGGCTGGGGTGGTTACGGTGGTAGTCAAGCCGGAGTTGAGGGTCGAGTATGTCCCGGGCTTTGACCCAACTGCGTTCCTCCGGCCCGTAACCCTCCCAATCCACCAGGTATTGAAGCTCCCCTCGACGTCGTCGGGAGTCCAGGAGCGCGTGGACCTTATGGGCTTGACCTTGCGCGGTGACGATGACAGGAGGGGGTTCAGCCTCTCCCACCGGTGCAGCCAGGGGCCCCGGAACGTAGGGCCTGAGGAGGGAAACGTGGAAAACAGGGGTTATGTGCATGTGATCGGGTAGCTTGAGACGGTAAGTGACCGGATTGACTTGGGCCTCTACTCGGAAAGGCCCAATGAACCGGGGGCTGAGTTTCTTACTAGGCAGCCGTAGCTTGAGGTCCCGAGTGGAGAGCCACACCCTGTCTCCGGCTTGGAAGTCGGGGGCCTTCCGTCGACGCCTATCGGCTTGTTGGCGGAAGCGGCGCACTGCCCGTTCGATGTGTGTGTGGGCCTTCTCCCACACGCGCTCAGCCCCTTGGAACCAGGTGTCGATGCTCGGGACATCCGTAGGTGTGGTATCCCAGGGGCAGAGGGGTGGTTGAAACCCCAACACACATTCGAACGGGGTTATGCCTGTGGAGGAATGGCGCAAGGAGTTTTGTGCGTACTCTGCCCAGTAGAGGTACTCAGCCCAGTCGTGTTGCCGGTGGTGACAGTACGCCCGGAGGAACCTAGTCAGCTCTTGAATGGTTCGCTCGGCCTGACCATTGGTTTGGGGATGGTAACCCGAGGATAACAAGACGGAGGTCCCCAGTCGCCGAAAGAAGGCCCGCCAGACTTGAGAGGTGAACTGGGGACCTCTGTCGGATAAGATGTCCTCCGGGAAACCGTAAAACCGGAACACGTACTGGAACAGAGCATCAGCGACCTGTCGAGCAGACGGAAGAGCAGCAAAGGGGATGAATCTACATCCTTTTGAAAATCGGTCCACCACCACTAAGATGCACGTGTGCCCCCCGGAACGTGGGAGATCCGTGGCCAAATCGATGGCCACGTGAGTCCACGGATGGGTAGGAACCGGCAGGGGTAATAACTTACCGGCTGGCAACTCACGAGGTGACTTAGTTTGGGCACAGGTGGAACAGGAGCGGACCAGAACCCGAACATCGGCCCTTAAGGTGGGCCACCAGTATTTTCTGCTCAGCTGTTCCCCTGTGCGACGAATGCCAGGGTGCCCTGAGGCCGGAGAAGTGAGGACCCACTTTACTAACCGGATGCGGTGGCGTTCCGGCACGAAGATCCGATCAGGCGGGCACCCTGATGGGACGGAGGTGCCCTCAGCTTCC
Organism: Hepsetus odoe; assembly: GCA_017165825.1. Taxonomy (NCBI): domain Eukaryota; kingdom Metazoa; phylum Chordata; class Actinopteri; order Characiformes; family Hepsetidae; genus Hepsetus; species Hepsetus odoe. Next base: position 4,299,868 of record CM029372.1, on the reverse strand, counting down.
TGCCGGATGTCCCGTTCGATGTCCCATTGCACTGGGGCTGCCACTACCGTTGGGGTTAATATTGGTTCTGGCTGCGACACCCTCCCTGCTGGCTCGAAGTGGCGTGAGAGAGCGTCGGCCTTGTTATTCTTAGTACCAGGGCGGTAGGTCAGGGTGAACTCGAAACGGGTAAAAAACAGAGCCCATCGAGCCTGGCGGGGGTTGAGTCGTTTTGCCAGCCGGATATATTCGAGATTGCGGTGGTCGGTGAGGGCCGTGAAGGGGTGCTTTGCGCCCTCCAGCCAGTGCCGCCACTCCTCCAGTGCGGCCTTTACCGCCAAGAGTTCCCTGTTGCCGATGTCGTAATTGACCTCCGCGGGGGTTAACCTACGGGAGAAGAAGGCACAGGGAAAAAGCCTTTCGGGTTGCCCGTGGTACTGCAACAGCACCGCCCCCAGACCCACCTCGGATGCATCGACCTCGACCACAAACGGCCTATCTGGGTCTGGCAGCCGTAGGATAGGCGCCGAAGTGAACTTCAATTTGAGGTCCAGAAAGGCCGCTCGTGCCTCGGGCGTCCAGCCGAGGCGGGAAGGTTTTCCCTTTAGCAGGGCGGTTAAAGGGGCTGTCGTGGCACTAAAGTTTTGAATAAACCGCCTATAGAAATTGGCGAACCCAAGAAAGCTTTGTAACTGTCTGATGGTTCGGGGCTCCGGCCAGCTGGTAACAGCCGTCACCTTTTGGTGTTCCATCTCGACTCCCTTTGGCCCGATTCGGTAGCCCAAAAAGGAAACCTCTGTGAGATGGAACTGGCACTTCTCCGCCTTGACGTACAACCCATGCTTGAGGAGGCGGGAAAGGACCTGGCGTACCTGGGTGACATGGGAGTCGTAGTTCTTGGAATAAATCAGGATGTCGTCCATGTAGGCGACTACAAACCGACCCAACATGTCCCTCAGGACGTCGTTGATAAACGACTGGAAGACGGAGGGGGCGTTTTTGAGGCCATACGGCATTACTCTGTACATATAATGACCTGTCGCCGTGCTAAAGGCCGTCTTCCACTCGTCGCCCTCCCGAATCCTCACCAGGTTGTACGCACTGCGGAGATCCAATTTGGTAAAAATGGTGGCCCCTCGAAGTTGCTCGAGGGCTGACGGAACTAGTGGGAGAGGGTAGCGGAATTTAACTGTGACGGCATTCAGTCCCCGAAAATCGATGCAAGGCCGGAGTCCGCCGTCCTTCTTCTGCACGAAGAAAAACCCCGCGGAGGCTGGCGATGTGGACGGTACGATGAACCCCTGTCGAAGGGCCTCTGCAATATACTCCTCCATCGCTCTCGTCTCGGGCTCGGAGAGCGGATAGATGCGAGAGCGAGGAGGAGTGGCCCCTGGCTGGAGTTCAATCGCACAGTCCCATGGCCGGTGAGGAGGGAGTTGAGTGGACCTCTTTGCACTGAACACCTCACTCATTGAGCGGTATTCGACCGGGATAGACAATGGAATGTGAGCCAGTGGGCTCTCCACAGACGTGGAGAGGCACGGGAGTGAAGCGTTACAGTGCAAAGAGCACTCCGGGGACCAGGACCTGATTTCCCCTGTCCTCCAGTCTAGGACCGGGTTGTGGGACCTCAGCCACAGGATGCCCAGTACGATTCCGTGATCTGAAAGCGGCAGTACGAACAGGGACAAGGTTTCAGTGTGCGTAGACAGCTGAACGGTGAGTGGACCGGTGACCTGTGACACCCCACCTGGGTTCAGCTGCCTCCCATCGGCTGCCCTCACGGACACGGTGTGTGATAGGGGATACAGAGGGACGTGCAGTTGGGTAGCTACCGTGGGGGAGATGAAGTTGCCAGCCGACCCAGAATCAATCAATGCTGAAACACACAAACAGACATCAGCACAGCGTACAGATACTTGAACAGAAAATTGATGAGCTAATTCAGGAAGCGGTTTAATTACTGTGCGTTTCTTGGCTGCCAGGGCGCAGTCCTTTCGCCCATGTCCTGGCTCGCCACAGTACAAGCAGAACCCATTGTGGATGCGGCGTTCCCTCTCTGCCCCAGAGAGGTGAATCCGGCCCAGATCCATGGGCTCAGGGGGACTGCGGTCGTTGCGTGGACTGACGGCCGTGAACCCGGGGGGCGCTGCTGCGCGGCTTGGGCTTGGCTCCCACGTGGGCCCGGTGCTTCGGCGTTTATGCTGGTCGAGCCGAATCGCCAGGGTGAAGAGTTCATTCAGGCTTAATCCCTCGTCTCGGCAGGCGAGTTCTCGCTGAATGTCCGCGTGAAGGCCGGCCCGAAACACCGCCATTAAAGCAGGGTCGCTCCAACCGCTGCCAGTCGCGGTAATGCGGAAGTCAAGGGCATATTCCGCGACGGAGCCGGTTCCCTGCTTCATGCGCAGCAAGCGATCCCCCTGGGACTGACCGTGAGCGGGGTGATCGAAAACCGCCCGAAAAGCGGACGAAAAGCGATCGTATGTGCTCACGGTCTCGCCACCGCTTGCCCAGACCGCCGTTCCCCACTCAGCTGCGCGACCGGTAAGCCTTCCAATCACTGCTTTTATCTTCTCTACCTCCGTTAACCAGGGAAATTGTCCAAAGTACATGTCAAACGTAACCAAAAACGCTGCACACGCACCTGGGTCGCCCGCGTAGCGTTCTGGTAGAGCGATGTGGCTTACCGGCGGGGCGGACGGTTGGGCGAAAGGCGGAGGCGGAAAGGCCACGGCGGCTGCCCGGTGTCCTCGGTCCGAGATGGTTAGCCGCTCCAGTTGGTGTTGGATGTCGTCCAACCTGGAAGTCACTCGCCCAAGGATCCCCTCGTGATCTCGGATCCGCTGCCGAAGCTCCATGTCCGCCATTTCGTCCGGAAAAATTCCACCCGTTGCGCCTTGCTGCTCGAAGGTCCGTTCATCTGTCATGGTTATGCTCGAGAGGCAAGGCACTCACACGCAGGTCTAACTGGGACACGTTTATTTCCAAACTATGACACAAACACAACGTTGTAACTCACGGTGCAGACAAACAGTAAGGACGGTGAACGGACAACACTGGGTCGGACTGGCAGGCTATTTGTGTGTGGTAGTTCAGGTGTGGGTGATCAGTGGTGATAATTACGGGTGCTCGTGAAAGCCCGGTCAGTACTCCGGGGACGGGGACCTCTCCCCTGGCCTGGGTAACGTGGTGGGCGTGACAAGCCCTAGCTTACATTTTGTAATGCAATAATACTTCTTCCAATCATTCAAGTCAAGTCAAGTAGGATTTTATTGTCATTTCAGCCATATACACAGTACACAGTGAAACGAAATAATGTTCCTCCAGGACCCTGGTGCTACACACAAGACAACATAAGACACAAGACACAACAAAATACACAAAACGGGGCAACAAGTGCAGACAAGACAAACAACAACAGATGGCACGACAGACGCAGTGTTGTAGAACAAAGCAGCCCAGGTTGATTTCAGTGTAGCAGTGTGGTGGAGCAGTGTTATTGATAAAGTGCAGAGTGCAACAGGAGATAAATAAATAAATACATAATGGTAACGATAATGGTGGACTGGGTAGACAACAACAAAGTGGGTGAATGGGATACTCATCTCTGCATAGTCAGACTTACACGCTTGCTGATGAGGACAAAAAATCAGACTTTTGTGTAAAAAAAAAAAAAAAGTGGAAAGGCTCTGTTTTCTTTTCAATGTTCTGGATCTGCCACATTCAAAAAAAGCATTGAATAGCATTGAATTAACTGCATTTTTCTAAAAGCATTTGCTTTGTAATGATCATAGTAAAATCTTTAAAAAAGAATCTTAAGCAGCGAAGAATTAAAGGGCCAATTCATATTTTCTTTCCTTTTTTTAAAATAAAGCATTGAAACTAGTTTGTACAAATTATCCAAGTTTACAAACTTTAAACTTATCATTTATTCTCCTTTCCATACAGTTCATATATGATGCAAAAACAGACCATTTTGAAATCACTGTTTAGTGATGTCATCTTATCCATCTTATCAAATGGAAACAGTTAAGGTCCACCCACTCACTATACTAAAAATTGTTAGGAGTGTTTTAGTCCAGACTACTGGAATGAGGCACAATAAAAGGCAAACAACTGGAATGGAGGTAATTTACATATAGCAGTCTTAAAGGCAAAGTTTAATTAAAAAGTAAATAAAGAAATACAAGACAATGGTCATATAAAATGAATTAAAAATAAAATGAATTAGTGCTTTGAACCTTTGAGAAAAAATTAAATGTAAGGAAAACAGAAAATATGGGCTTATGTTGACATATGACTGTATAATGTGGTTCATTGTAAATTGCTATTTTATGACAGGCTGCCCAGGTGGATGATCCTAAGAAATACACAGTTACCACTGCAATGGTGCGTGTGGTGGCAGAAAACCGCTTTCCTCCTTACTTCAACAAAACAACCTACAAAGGTTTCGTCATTGAGAACTCAAGCCCTGCCACGTTGGTCTCCACTTACGGAAATGAGATCCTCATAATACAGGCAACAGACAGAGACTTCAGAGATGTATGGTGGTACATTTTTCCTCTACTTACATACAGTTATTAGTAGGGTTTAATAAGCATATTATTAATGTTATTGTCGAAATCAAATCATTATTAGCTCTGAAACAGTGCCTTATGTTCAATGTGTGGTCACTATTAAATATTAGTTCATAATCTGTAACTATTTTACTACCCTCTTCAGGGAATCAACCCGAAAATAACATACGCCCTTCACCCTTTGGCCTCCAGTACCAAGCTGTACCACATCACGGAGGATGGTATCTTGATTGCAAAGGCTACTCAGCTCAGCGCCTTTGACAGACACATCCTTGAGGTGACAAAAAGTTAAAGCATAGGATTAAGTGTTTGCCTTACATAAGAAGACAGCCAAAGCATTAAAAACAAGAGTGTCAAACTAGATATATTTTTTCCAAACTCTGCAGACCTTTGCATTGCTCCTGTTTAAAAATTACAAAAGCCTTTGTGAATTTATTACTGAGAATAAGATGAGTTGAGGGAAAATGCTAATAATGTGGCACAGGCCTGGTCTACATCTGTCTGCATAATACAGTGTGTTCAGAAGGCTTGAACTGAGTACTTTTTTCATGAATCTGAAAAAGTACATGCTTCATATACTCACTGCTACAAGTGACTGCTGCTATTTTTTGCAGGTGGTAGCAACAGACCAAGAGTCAGGTGATGTTGCCAATGCCACAGTAGATATTGAAGTTCTTCAGAGAGGACAAGCAGGTAATAACCCATATATATATATATATACATACATATACATATATGTGTGTGTGGGTTATATGTGGGTTATATATATTTATTTATTATTATTTTTTTAATTTAAAGTTTGGTGTGGATGGAAGGAGGAATGAGATAGGTGGAAGAGTGTGTGAAGAGTGTTTTGGAGGTGAAGAGGGTGTCAGATAGGGTGATGAGTTTGAAGCTGGAAGTTGAAGGTGGATGATAAATGTTTTTAGTGCTTAGGTATGGGGTAGGTATGGTGGTGTCAAGGAGAGGAATGCTGAAGGTCAGATGGTTGTAGATTTTGCAAAAAGGATGGAAATATAAGTAGTTAATATATATGTAAGAAGAGGGAGGAACACAGATTGACATATAAGAGTGGAGGAAGATGCTCACAGATGGATTGTATCCTTTGCAGGAGGGTCAATCTGAAGGAGACTGTAGACTGCAAAGTAGTGACAGGGGAGAGTGTAGCTTAACAGCATAGGATGGTGGTCTGTAGGATGACCTTGGAGGCCAAGAAGAGGAAGAAATTGAGGGCAGAGTGTAGGATCAAGTGGTGGAAGCTTTAGAAGGAGGACTGCAAGGTGGAATTCAGGCAGGAGTTAACAGGGGCACTGGGATTGCTTGGAAACTACTGCAGAAGTGATAAGGCAGACTGCAAGAAACATATTTGGCGTGACATCTGGAAGGAAGATAGAGGATAAGGAATCTGGGTGATGGAACCCAAAAGTCCAGGGGTGTATACAGAAGAAGAGGCAGGTGAATGAAGAAAGTAGACAGGAGTACAAGGAGATGAAGTGCAGGATGAAGAAAGCAGTGGAGAAGGCTAAAGATAAGGTGTATTCATGAATTGTATGAGAGGTTGAACAGTAAGGAGGGAGAAAAGGACCTATATTGATTGGCTAGACAGAGAAACAGAGCTGGGAAAGATGTGCAGCAGGTCAGGGCAATTAAGGATAGAAATGGAAACGTACTCACAGGTGAACAGAGCGTGTTGAGCAGATGGAAGAAGTACTTTGAGCAGTTGAAGAATGAAGAGAATGAGAGCGAGAGAGAGAGAGAGAGAGAGAGAGAGAGAGAGAGAGAGAGAGAGAGAGAGAGAGAGAGAAGATTGGATGATGTGATAGTGAACCATGAAGTGCAGCAAATAAAGTGAAAGTGACTACCCTCGTCATTGTGAAACTTAGCACATCACAACAAAATGAAGCCTCTGCGTTTCACCCATACACACACGTGCAGCAGGGGGCAGCTAGTGAGTAGGACAAAGACAGAATACATGAGTGTTTATGAAAGGGAGGAAAGTGGAGTGGTTAACAACGGAGTAAATAAAAAGGTTTATAAAAGAGTCTGAAGGGGGTAGTGATGGCCTAGTGGTTAGGTCCTTGCCCTTGTGATCGGAAGGTCCCAAGATCAGTAGGTTACCCCAATGTACCTTTGAGCAAAGATTACTGCTCCCCAGGCACATTTGCTTCTTCTACTCTTGGTGTATGTGTGTGTGTGTTCACTACTGGTGTGTTTAGATGGTTAAAATTGAGGATTGTTTCTGACTTATTTATGCACCAGCACACCAGCTAACTGACACACAGAAAACATGCAAGACATTTTCAAGCATTGGCCTCAACTTAATGAATAAACAGCAGTTTAGGGACATGCTCCAAATGGTTAGGTAGATTTAAATACCTGCATTTGTTATTACTGGACAATCTTTTTTATTGGTTAAGCAGTATAATATGTTTGTTATCAGGAAGCAAGACTGGGCTTCATTTAATTGCAATTAATTTAGATTGACCAAGTTTGATTTAACTACAAACCACACATTTGTTTAATATTCTGTAAAATCCTGTTTGTTTCATTACTTTCTCAGAACTGCAATTATCATTTGGTAATTTGTTATTTATCACTTCTCCAGATTGTTTGTCATTATATGAGCTTGTTCATTATTGCATAATATCTACATATCAATATATCTGCATTCAGTAAAAATGATCAGTCACCAACATAATATATTCTTGCTTTTATGCAGAAAAGCAGCCACTCTGAAAGCTTTCTTAACAGGCTTTCTTAAATAAGCTCCACATGTGCTGAATGAACCAGAGAAAGAAGTTCAAGTCTCTGTGCAATATCAGTCTTGCAAGAGAAGTTTGTCACATATTTCTCTTCTCTGAAATGCCCTAATAGTTCCAAGAAGTCCCTTTGGAGAGGAGCGGCTATTTGGGGACGTGAACGTTGGCATAGCTGGAGGCCTGGCCTCTGTCCTGCTGTTGCTGGCGTTGGCAGCACTCTGTCTGCTGCTTCGTTTGCTCAGGAGGTGGAGACACAGACGAGACCCCATGGACAGAGGCTCTGTGGCCCAGGGCAAGCACCCTAATGTGGTAAGAATTGCAATGGTGTGTTCCAGATTGTAGCTCATCTCTTAGGGAGTGACTAGTTCCATCAGTGGCTTCTCTGTGCTGAGTCGGGTCGTAATCCTTTGAATTTTAAGCAGAAAAATTGGTTTTTGAGGTTTTACGTGTTAAATAAGCGTATTTTACTTACCGTATTTACTCGTGTATAAGTCGCACCCCTGATATGGTTTTGCAATTTCGACCAAAATAATTATATGTAGGTAAAAATGCTAATTTGTGTACAATGATACCAGACCTTTTTCTGACATTTTTGGGAAACTGCCATTGGACATTGACTGTTTATATCACATAACTCAGAAAAACTGAGATTTATGGTAAAACGTATTGAGTTTCTCCGTACGCGGTCACCGGTTTAGGTACTCAAAATGGCGGCCTGTGAATTTCCTGGATTGATATTTGTGAAACGAAAGTGATTTTTTTGTGGATTATTTTGAATGACCCTTTCAGATTTCTACAGGTAAATGTAGTACTATGTATTTTACTTGATAGGAAAGCACCAAAAACGTGTATTCGGTAATAATTTAGAGGATAATTGCCTGGAAATGTGAACATTCACTGGTCTCTATGTGCAAGTGTCAATCACTGAAGAAAGTCCCCGTTTATAGGTTGCACATAACTTCTTAATTTCTCGACTTATACACGAGAAAATACGGTACATGAAGAGTATGGTATTTTCAGCAAATCACAATTTAAATGTATTAAAACATGCCAGATTAAAACACAAAGGATATTATTGACCAGCGTTTTCATTATAAATACGTTTATAATGAATGAATGTTCAGTGACAATGCTGTTACAATGTGAAAATGTTTTTCAATATTTCTTTTTTTTTTTAATGATTTAATTTGTTACAGGGCAGTAGTGGTACAATTACTTGTCACTTTCACTTTCAATTGTGAATAAACAGAGCACAGGGAAGTGGAAAGTTCAGTGTTTATAGTCATTATAGAAAAGCCGCTGTCAACATTTAGTCTAATTTGGTCACAATTCTGCATGAAGACTTGTTTCCCAGAATACTGCTGCAGTTCAGGACAATTAATTATGCAATTAGAGATAAATGTAGAGGCTTTGGTGTACAATTACATTGTGTGTACAATTATTAGGCAAGTGAGTATTTTGAGGATTCATTTGAATCTGGAACAAATCCAGTGCTATCAATGAATCCAAACTGTTAATAACCCCGAAACGTGAATGTTTCGCAAAGCCAATGTGAGTGTGAACATTTTCAGGGGCTACATATGTGTGCACAATTATTAGGCAACTAAACGTGTGCAGAATTATTACACAACTAAATGAAAAACTTATAAGTTTCCAATCTCACTCTTTTATTTTCATCTGTTAAAGTAAGAATAATAAACAAACAACTCAACATTCACAAATAAACATTTCTGAAATCTGAATAATAGCTCTGGGCCCATTCTTATCTAATCTGCGTCTTTTTTTCTCAGCACGTTTCTTGTGACCTTGTTGAATATTTACAACAAATTGTTTGATGGGGTGGTGTTCTAGTGGTAGGATACTTGCCTATGGACCAATGGCTCAAAAGGTCCCAGGTTCGAATCCCACCTCTGGCACTACCACCACTGGGTACCTGAGCAAGACCCTTAACCCTGAGTTGCTCCAGGGGGACTGTCCCTGTAATCAGGACATGGAAGTCGCTCTGGATAAGAGCGTCTGCTAAATGGGGTAAATGTAAATGTAAATGTTTTATGGATCTGTGATTATATGATCAAGCCTCAATTTCTTAGTAATTTCAAGAGTGCTGCACCCCTCTGAAAGACATTTTTTGTTTGACTTTTCGGAGTCAGCCTCTCTTTTTTTTGGCCCATTTTGCCAGAGAATGAAAAGAAGCTGCCTAATAATTCTGCACACCTTGATATAGAGTGTCGATCTCTTTAGGCCACACCCCCCCTCATTACACAAACCCACACCACCTGATCTGCTTAAATCCAATCAGCATTCAAGTTCATACAGTAGTTGGAATATATGCATAAATATGATGACAAAATACTTCACTTGCCTAATAATTGTGCACACAGTGTATATGAATGAGATCTTTTAGAACTGACCTGCTCAAGTTACATTTGGTCTGGATAATCAAATGAAATTGTAAATGTAAGATTCAGTTGTGAGTGATAGTTACCCAATCCAACTCAGACATGATACAAGTAAGAAAGATTGTACAAGACAAAAAAGATGATAAAGTGCAGAATGTCAGAGGCTTCTGTGGTTCAGCCAGACAACCCTCTGCCCTTGTCACCCTGTCCTCATCTATCCCTCATTAATGCCACTCATATAGAGCTTAAAGTGGTTCCAGCAGGTAAGGCTTTAAAATAAGCTTGCTTGTCCTGTGTGCTAGAGTGACACTGTGTTTCACAAAGGTGAGGTGAGATGATGTGTGATGTCTTCGCTGCACAGACACTAGCCTTAACAAGAATCTCAGTGTAACAGCTTTTGCCAATGAGTAACATGTTGCAAGATTGACTCACACATCCTGTCAGCATGTGGTTTCCTTGTGTGTTTGGTGTCTAACTCTGTGTTTGATTGTACATTTAGTCTGGTGTCATAGACTGTGGTGAAACCTGTGGCCACTATGAATAGATTATTAAAGTATATAAGGGCCATATCCTACATGTTTGTATTTCTTTTACCTTTCTTACTTGGCCATTGATTAAAACATTTAAAATAAAACAATAATCATAACTAATAACACATGACCATTTTAGACCAGTTTTTACATTGGGGGCACTATATAACTTTTCTTCTGATTGGCTGTCCTTCCCTGAGCCGAATATAATAAAAAGGGGATCCTTGTTATGTGTGTGGAACGTGGAGGCCAAACCATATCAGTGTGTCCCCACTTCTATACACATTCTACATGAAAATGGACCTTTCCCCCCTGCTAGTTCCTTCTGGTGATTTATTTTAGTTTAAATACTTTGATAGTAGTTTAGTACTTTTACCTTCCTCTAAAATATTTAAAGTTTGGATTTTGTCACTATGCACCAGTGGCCACAGAAAAAAATATTTAATAGGTATCATGTAATAATCTTTTTTTAACGTTTATAGTTTATACATTGTTTACAAATATATTTTACAATTAAACAGAACACCTTCACCCTGTTCACAAGCAGCGATGCTATCCATGTGACATCGTGTTCATTGCTGTATGCCCCCAGCATAAAAACTGCTATCATGATATGGACCCTTTAAAGCTGTTGAGTTGAGAGTAATGGAGTAGGAAATAATGAATATGCCTAATATTTGTACACCTGGACAAAGTGTCTGCGAAGTGCCAAGAACGTCTGCATGACTGTTATAAGCAGAAGTGGATTTTCAGCACTGGGATTATCAAGTGCAAAAAGGAATAACCTGTTACGAGGTTTTGGAGGAGACGCTAAATGCCCTCTCTCCATGGTCAACAGGTCACATCTGGACGACCAGTGTTTCTTTTAGAGGAAGCTGCCTATAGCAATGAAGCATTCATGGACCATGAAGCCACCAACTCTGGTGCATTGAGTGGAAAGCCGGGGCTAAATGCCAAAATAGATGAAATGCCACCGCTGACTGGCTGGGCGTTTGGTAGCAGAGGGTCTGACAGATCCATAGCCCTTTCAGACATGCTCCCCATTCTGATGCTTCCAGAGTCCCTGCCTAAAACCAGCTTGTTTTCTGTGACACCCAATGGCAAATTGTCAGAAAAGCCTGCCTTTTTTGCAGATGAGATGGAAAGGAAGGTGAAAGAGAAACTGTTGCTAGAGCATAATCGAGTGACTATTCTGATGCCCACCACACAGCAGGCCACTTTTTTTGCTGCATCAGAGTTGGCAAGTGCAGAGGGCTCTCAGGAGAGACATGATGCAAAGAGGAATGTAGGCAGGATCTGTGAAGCAAAACTCTCAAGTGGACCAGGAGAGAAAGACAAACAAAGAGCAGCAGATGAATCGAATCATCCAGTGGAGAGGAGTGTGGATGCTCTGTTGCCCTCCTCACAACAGGCAACCTATTTCACTCCAGCAGAAAATACAGAGGAGAGACGAGACATAGAGGAAGAGGAAGCTTGTTGTATGGCACATACCTTAACAGAACAAAAGGGAAGGTGCAGACTCGATCATGATGATGATGATGGCAGTGAAGAAAACACATTTAGGTCTATGCAGTCTGCATTCTGTGTCGGTGATGATGAAGATACAATTGATGAAGAGCCAATTCCAAAGGTCTGTTACATGGGCAGCAGTCTGCCCAGATTTCTAAAAGCAAAAGACCAATCGTCAGAGTGTAGTGATGAAGAGGCAATGAAACCAAATGAATCGCCCATGAACAGACTGAATTCCTGTTCTTCAGGACAATTACACTTTTTGGAGGAAACGTCTGAGTTTTAACTTTTTAAAAGACATTTGTTGAACTTTGACATGCAGTTATTAGATTAGTCAGACACTGAGTGACTGAGGAAAAACTGAATTATTTACAAAGTCTAACCAAAGGTACTGATTCCCTGGAGAGACCGTATTTGTGCATGCTGTTCATGGAAAATGCAATTCAGAAGGAAGGAGTTTTACATGGTGAAAAGGAACAATGTAAGCACATTTTATCACAGGATGTCTGTAATATTTATGTTCTCTGTTATGGATGTGAGGTTGAACTGGCTACTCAGTTTATGGACTGCCTTCATTCCAGAAGAAGAGTAGAAAATGTTTCAAAATGTTTACCATTATTCTCTTTACCCAGTAATCATAGTGAATGCTGTGTGTCACTAGGATTGGCTTAATTGTGGGAACTAACAAAAGTTAAGATCGCTGCATAAAACAAACATTTTTCCTATGTAAATGTTACAAATTTAATATCAATTGTTAATATTTAGCATTTTGTGTTTCATGATGGACAGTGTTCTTTAGACTGCAGCCTTCTTCAGGCGCCTCCAATTTTTTTTTTGCCCATACAATAGAAAGCCGTTTTCCAAACATGTATTTGATTAGGATTAAGAACAGAAAACTAAAAGATTTTAAGTGAACTTCACATTTTAAGTGAAGTAACCCAAGCATAGAAACAGCTTTCTTAAACACGGTGCCAAACTTTATGTGATCAAGAGGCAATTTTTGTTAAATCATACTTTCCATGTGTTTCCAATGTGTGTTTCCATGTCTGTTTAAATTGTTGACCTGGATGAGTTGCCCAGAAGTATGACAGCCTAAACTTGACTAACACAGTTGCGATTTGCATGATCTTTCGTATGCCTTATTTTTTTTTGGTTGTTCTCAGGTGGGTATGATTGAAGTGGTAACGGAGCAGATGATTTTGCCCCTGGAGGATAGGCTGCCTTATGATAATGACTGGCTGAAGTGTTCTTTATTAAAGTATACCAAAGATCATTCAAAGCAAATGGTGTTAGTTAAGTTTGGGTTGTCATACTCCTGTTTCAGGACCACAGGGCAGGTTGCTAGAGTGTGGAGCACATGAAACAGTGCTCTGACCTAGGAGATCTGCAGAGCCTACTTTCAGGCCCTAAATTACTAAACTAAAAAAGATTCAATTAAAAAAGATGAAAAACAATTTTGTAAAATTAAGATAATTCAGTCTGAGGGCTTTGTTTTAATGGGTTTAAAATGGAAATTTCTTTTTTTTTTAAGTTCTACTTTTGTAAGCAATGTTGAAATGTTCAGGATGCCTGATCTTTTTAAAAATTCATTTAGATCAAAACTCTAATCATAAACCAATGTCTCAGGCATCTGGTTACTACCAGCAACCTTGGGTTGAAAATGTGAATCAGTAAATTTATGTAGAATAACCATGTCAAACCATTCGTTGATTCAATTTTGGAGCAATATAAAAAAGCTATTTATTTCTCTTTTGGCCATGCATTCTGAGATTACTCTTTTGTTCTTGAATGGACTTTGTTAATAGGGAAATGCAAAAAATAAAAAATGAGGATAAAACTGATGAAAACCAATGAAGTGAGACAATGCATGGCAACATTTAATGGAAGCATTACATCAGTTGTCCAAGCACTGTGAGTGTTTCTCTTTTTAAGCTGGTTTACTGACTTTTGACACCCAATATAACTAAAATGTGATGTTTTTTTCGCTTTACTGGGGAGAAATTCTGAGTTAACATACATTTCATAGGATAAAAAAATTATAGATCTGAATCTATTTCTAAAGACTGACCATTAGTATATTTAAAGAGCCAAAATGATCTCCTATAAAGCCCTTACTTTAAAAGATAAGGCTGCATGAGGAAACTTAGCAATTGCTCAAGGGCAAAACTATGTATAAAAAGTTTTTAGTCTTAGTTTTTGAGTTAAGAACGATGTCAATAAAATGAAAAGTCTGATGTCAGAAGAGACTGGCAATGAATCTTAAAAAACTCTAGGAAGAACTCTGTAAAAAATCACTTTTAATCACATTTACACATTTAACACATTCAACCAGACTGTACAGTACAGGGAGGTATGTATAAATATTTTGCATAATATCAACGTCATCTACTTTAAAATACATGTTTCTAACATCATTATTATTGCATAAGCTGTGAAACTGGATGCATGCAAGTTGTGAGAATAAAATCATTGTTATTTTCATTTCGTGGTTTTGGCCTTTAAAAAGTTGAAAATGTGATGCTAGTAATTAGAGCCTTTCATTATAACATTAGAACAAAGGTGTACAAGAGGTCATATTAGGAATAATTAGAATGTGTGAGAAATATAGAAGAATGCAATAAAGTGGTGTTAAATAAGTCTGCTTAAGATTGCTAATATGCCATAACAGGACTAGTTGTGTTTTACCCATCATCTGTGCCACAATCTCTCTCACTTGTGCCATCTTTCTGTCTGTCTGCAGGAGCCTTCTTCTCCACTTCGGACTCATGAGGCTCCTTAGGGAATAAAAGGCCACAGGTCTGCTAAACCAGATAGGTCATCTTAACTTTACTGGACAGACTGGGACTGGTTGATCCCAAAGAACTTTTGTACAAACAATCACAAAAAGGGACTGGGGCTAATAGCCTTGAACTCATCCCTGTCCAATATTAATCAAACACTGAGCCAGAGACAATATCAGGCTTTGGGACCTTGACCCAGACCCAAGCCCTGATGCTGAGGGGTTGGTAAATGGCCACAGGGTTACCATGGATGTTGGAGTCTCCACACTTTCTGGTTGGAACTGCTCCTGTAAGTGGTTTTCCAGCTTCAGGAAGAGAGAAAAACAGTTCTCATAAATCATAGATCACTTAATGAACAGCCAAATATGCAGTAAATGTTAGTTTTTCTTTGCATAGGTTTATTTTCTTTCAGTACTTTAACATTTGCATATTCATAATGTTTTCATAATACTTTGTTTTATAGAAAAGAAAGTAGAAAACTGTTTTTTGTCACTATTATACATTTGATGGCACTGACTAAGAAGAGCATGAATAGTATTTATATTCAGTATAGACCAACAAGCTACTTTATAAGCCACTTGTTTCTATTTTTTATTTGTTTCATCAAGGCCACTGACCCAGATGTTTTAGTTTACAATAACAGACTTTAGTCCAATTTGTTTCTCTGAATCATTTGTTTGCCCCCTTCATCAGCTTCCTCAATGATCCCCCTCAGGACCACTGGTGAGCAGGTATTTTTTGGTTGGTGGAGATCATTCTCAACACAGCAATAACACTTCAGTGCCACCAGTGAGTGTCCACTTTATAGTACACCAACCAAAAATGAACCTACAGTGTACTGTAGCCAGAAACTGACCCCTGATGAGGGATAAGAGGAGGACAAATTGTCCAGCATGAGATTATCAGTAACTGAATCTAAAAGCTGTGCCAACAAGTCAGACACAAACACACACACACACACACACACACACACACACACACACATCCCAGAATTATCACTGCTGTGCCTAGAATGATCCATTCCCAAAATACCAGCTCATTTGTGGTTCCACTTATGAATGGGGTATGGATGATGCAGACAGGCAGCACTGTCTATAACTGTAAACTATTAAGTGAACTTAAACAGTCAGTGGAGCTGATGAAATAAATTTTTAATGCTACACAATACAAATTAGATGTATTTAACGAAGTAGCTCATTGGTTTATACAAATTGATATCAGAAAGTACATTTTCATGAATAGTTTCTATATATCAAAATATCGAAATGTTTTTTACAGCTTGCATAATAATCATATTAAATAAAACCTTGTTTTTATTAAAAACATTTTGCGCACTCATCACTTTTCAATTTATCAATAATAATCAATAATGGCCATGAAACTGATGAACGAATTCCATTGCTTTTATTGTTTAGCAAAGTTTAACAAAGCAATTTCCAACTGAAAGAGACACTTTTGAACAGATGACTCCAAAACAACTTCAGCGATTCCCATTTATCATGGGGTCCGTGTAGGAAGGCTGGACTTCATCATAGAGCTCCCTGCATAAAAATAAGATACCCTGAGAAACTGCTGTGACACATAGTGTGTAGAAGTCACCAAATTCTCTGTTGATTCAAAACTCTAAAGCTTCAAACTTTCTCTGACATTAACTTAATTGCATAAACTATCCCCTGGGATCTCGTTTGAGTGGGTTTCCATGGCTAAGTGGCTGCATGCAAGCCTCACATGGCCATGTGTATTGCCATGCGTTGGATGGATTGGTGTAAAGCATAGTGCCACATATGCAACTCCTTATCGATGCTAATAAATTCAGAATGGAATACCATTAAAGTTCATATATGTGTAATGGCCCAGTGTCCCAATACTTTTATCCATATAGTTCATATATGTCAAGAACCCATACACTAACCCTAAAAAAATTAAAATTATTTATTATTAATTATTATTTTGTTGTAAAAATAAATTTTAATAATTATTTAAACTTTTTTTTCCAAATCTGCTTGTAAGTAACTAATTCAGTATAAATAAATTAGGAAGATATACTATCTGCCTCCAAGCCACAATCAGAAAGACTGTGCTGACTAATAAAGTTTTGTTTTTGATCATTTTGATAAACTGGAGGGCTTTTCACATACTGAGGATGCTTCTCGTCAGGGTATTGTCAGATAATGCATTTGTCCACTTCAAAATCCTTGCCATTCTGGGTTATCTTGAAATCACAAAACGTATTTATTTTAATGTAATTATTACATATAATAATAAATATATTATGCATTTACTGTGCAAGAGCCAGGTCTGAATGGAGATTATTATGGATCTAAAAACCATTTGCTGTCTTACAAATCCTGATATACATTAATCAGTCACAGCATTAAAAGACCTGTGTATTGAAGTTAATTGAATATCATCTTTTTACAATATCAGAAGTGGATGTGATATATTAGGCAGTAAGTTTAATCAATTCAATTCCAATCAATTCTTGAAGTTGTTTTGGAAGTAGGAAATAGAACTGAAGGTGTCCTGGTCCGAATATCATTTTCTGTTTCTTTGTGTGGACCACAAGGTAAGTAGCTTACCTGTGAAAGAAACGGCCTCAGGATGCTCAATAGGAAAAAGACAAGCCAGTAGAGGCAGTGTGATGCTCTGGGCAATCATCTGCTTTGGTTCTGGCATTCATTTTGCTATCGCTTTGATACCACCTACTAAAACACTGTTGCAGACCAAGTTCAACCCTAACCCTAACCCAAGTTCATCCATTCCCAGGAAAATGTGCCATACTCCATAAACTGTTTAGGAATAGTGTGAGGTGTGCCTATGTAGTTCCCAGATGACTGAACATGAAGTGAAAGAAATGTGCTTAACAGTTAAGCATTTAAATAAAAGCAGCTGAAATAATTTAAAGTAGTGTGATTAATTTATAAGATTTAGCTGAGGAATCAGACTTGAGACGGTTCGAGTACACATGCTAACAGCAATGACTAATGCTATAATAACACATCATAAGGATAAGGGCTTTTTCTTCACCTGGAAAAACAAATTCTGAAATCCTCTTTAATAAACCCCTGACATAATTTTTTCCCCAAAGAAATTTCTGAACCAGTCATAACCAGAATCTTAGAGAAGAACTGAACATTTACACATATACTTTATATATACTTTATAAAGTATATAAATTATAATAAAAATATTATAAAATCATGTAAATATAAAGTACCATAGAACAAACTTTTAAAGCTAGTCTATCCATTTTATATATATATATATATATATATATATATATATATATATATATATATATATATATATAATATATATATATATATATACAGTACTGTGCAAAGGTTTTAGGCAGGTGTGAAAACAAATATAAATATATAAATAATGATATTTATATTTTAAAGATGTGTATTTTTATCAATTTAGTAAGTGAGCAAAATAAAAGAAAAATCGAAATCAAATCAATATTTGGTGTTACTACCTTTTGCCTTCAAACCAGCATCAGTTCTTCTAGGTACACTTGCACAAAGTCAGGGATTTTGTAGGATTATAGTCGCATGATCAGCCAATTTTACCAAACAGGTGCTGATGAAAACTTTTAAAGCAATAATGTTTACATGCCTACAATGGCTACTATAATATTTATATTATATATATATATATACATGTGTATATATATATATATAGTAGTTAAAGATGTGTATATATATATATATATATATATATATATATATATATATATATATATATATATATATATATATATATATATACATTATTAATATATATATATATAATATAAATATTATAAAGTAGCCATTGTAGGTTAAGTTTGATGTGCATATTCTGCAGTGGTAATGTACTCTGTGCAGAACATTATAATGTTGGGGAAAGGGTGAGGATGGTTTAGGAACAAGGGAGTGTAAGAGAATTAGATAAAACAAGCAACAATCTTATTAGGACAGTGTAACGGTTTGGTAGGTTGGATCGGACATAAGCGCTGAGTTGGGAGCCTGGAACTGGGGTTTATTAGGCATAGACATGAATGCACAGTCACACAAGCACTATATATAAACGTGTTACTCACACATGAACCGAACAAGAATCCCGAATGAGGTGATTTTGCTACGGGTAAATGTGAGTTGGATACTTTGAACACATTTATTTCAAGCATTTTTAAAGATCATAATATCACTATAAACAATATAAAACTAAAAGTCAAATGAATTTCTGGATGAGTGTTACTGTGTCACTGCCTCACAAGCATGGCAGCAAATTCTGGGGGATTTCTGACACGTTTGTTAACAAGAATTAATATCATTCTAATATTGATATGAATAATAATATGACCTCCTATTGCAAAAAGTGCATTTGCATCATGTATCACTAACTCCATTCATTCTGCCTGTTTACATGCTATGAAAAAGCAACACAAGAGGGAGCCATGGTGTTTTCTTAAAGATTCAACTCAGTTCTCAGTACTTTGAGAGTTGCGGGAGTGAAAACCTATGCTTGGGTTTTATTTAAAGCAGTCCTGATCTCATAGAACTGATCTCATAGCTGATTTTTCTTTACTTCTGACCATGCCAAGGGTGGTGTGTGTAGAGTGCTGTACAAAAAATAACTGCTGTAAGAACATCTGGGAAGAATGAGCAAGAGTCATGCCACACATTCGGCCACTGATCCATGTTTGAAAGCTCTCCCCCAGCTTTAGTCACTCATCTGTGCACATGCAGTGCCCAATTAAGTAGTCTGTATGCTGTGACTGTTACTGTTTGGCCAGTGCTGCTTATCACTGCTGGACTTGTGTTGTCACAGTCTTGGTAAGGTCTCCTTGCTGGGCTGGTTGTCTGTTCAGCTGACCATGACTGGAACCCTGACACATTTGGACACACACACACACACCGGCATCGTCTACCACACACACTGAGAACTTCCTCAGGCTACCTTTAGCTTCCTAGCAACTATCAGGGGGCTGAAGAATATTTTGTACAATGATTTCATTCGTTTTCTTGAGAGGTAGGACAATCATCTATGGACCAAAAGGTCACAGGTTCAGCTCCCACCTCCAGCACCACCATCATTGGGTTCCTGAGCAAAATCCTTAAGCCCAAGTTACTCCAGGGGGGACTGTCCCTGTTGTTAGGAAATGGAAGTCGCTCTGGATAAGAGCGTTAGCTAAATGCCATGAATGTTTTAGGTGTTTTCTTTTAATTCACATCAAGAGGCAAAAAAGGCAGGTTGCTCAATGAAGAGCAATGAAGCCTGAACATTTTACTGGATGCGAATGTGCACAGGCTTCAAGCAGTTAGTTTAATCAGCCCATTTTATATTGTATTTTATTTTACGCTCTAATTGTGATGTCAGTACACCAAGAAACATTTTTGAACGGTCATTGTTCGGTTTTACACAAGCTTTTCAGTCTTTCTTAATTTCTTAGAATGGCTGTTTCATGACTTTGCTTTTAAGATGGAAAAGCATCAGTAATCTGATTCAGGAAACAGATGGACTGAAACACTCCTTATAACATCTGTGCTAATGGGCTAAACTGAACAGGTGGGTATGTGGCAATGTACTGTTTTTGTGACGTCACAAAACAGTGTATTCACAATGGAAATGGGCTTATGCAGCTTAATTGCAAGATATTGACTGAATGGAATTGAAGAGTGGGTTCTAAAGCGTTCACACGTTTCATCAGACGCATTCATTAACATGCTCTATTAAACTCTTTCATTTCAAAATGTCTTCTGCAATATGCGCCCTTTAAATGACTTCAATCGCATGACTGAAGAACAAAATGAAAAACCAACATTTAAATGGTTTGCATTACCGATGGTCTTACATTCTGTTAAGCAATGGCAGATTCTTCTTTGCAGCTCATAACAGCAGATAAAATAATACCACATCCCATTAAAGTAACAGAATGACATAGCCCTGAAAAGGATATACACACATGGATAGACTGCCTTCTTTGATTGCACTTTACTTATATGTGTCATTAGCCATAAATCCTGAACAAGCACACACATTCTCTTTAACCAAGCTGTGGAATCTCCCACCGACAGACAGGTGCTGGTATGAACTGTGGAACGGCTGTGGCGCTGAGTTCCTGTGGCGTTGCTTCACCGTGACAGATGTGTCAGCAAACCCCTTCAGGACATCAGCCTGCCAGTCCACTGTGATGGATTGCATCTTTCTCTCCACCTGCTGATGCCTCATAAACCCCACTTGTTTATTTCCAGCATCTGCAGCTGGAACTCTCTGCCATCTGTGACCATCAGATGAGATCACTTTCATCCAAATTAAAACTTTGTGAAGTTCAGCCCAAAATGTGTCTGAAGCAATTGACTGAGTTAAGCTTTCCTCTCACTTATCTACCAACTAATATGAAAAGGATCTTCTACATCAGCACTTTTTAAGGCTAAGAGTAGAAAGTCCCGCAACACGCAAGATGGTGTCTCATTAGTGGATATGTGTGCTTGCATTTCTCAGTCAGTTTGTCTCTGACACATAACCAGGATGACTGGAGGCAGGACGATGATTATGTAAGAGTGAGTCTTCACTAAGGTCCATGTCTCTCCAAACTAGGAGCTCATATTGTCACAGAACATCTGCATAGCTTTGGCATTCTAGTATGTATTCTTTTGCACCACTGATGGACCCACATGTAAACAGACCAGAGATGGTATTTCCTAACAATAGGTAGAGGTGGGCCTGTAGAATTTGGTTTTTACATTTTTTTTTTTTTTTTTTGGTAGCTGTGACTAGGGATTCTTGAGGATGCAGCTGGAGACACAACATAGCATTCCAACATAATGCAAGGCTTGTAGTAGACAAGCCTTGGACTGATGAAGATACGGGAGACCTCAAGACATCTGGGATGTTTTAGTGTTTGGGATTTAGATATTGTAAATGCATTTTTACTTAAAAAGTAAAACTTAAACTTTTTAAGACTTAAAAATTTTTACTTTGAAATGGCAACTCGTCTGCGATGGGCTGGCGACCTATCCAGGGTGCGTCCCCCGTCCTCGCCCTGTGTGCGCTGGGCTGGACACCAGCACTCCCCCGCGACCCCGTTTGGGACAACCGGCAGAAAATGGATGGATGGATGGATGGCAACTCGTTATGTGCCATCACTTTTGTTTGGGCCATTTTACATTGTTTTTGGTAGGTTACATTTAGCAAATGGGCACTAATTGTGCATTTAAATTAAAAATATTTTCCATCTGTACCCCTTAAAAATCTGTTGCTGTGTTAGGGATGATTCTGCTGTGAAATTGTGAGTTAGCAGAACCTTGCATAAACATAAGTCAGCCCCACTATTATTATTATTGTTAATTTTAGGGTAAAATGTACTAATACTATATTAATATTACACATGAACTATATTACTAAGGCATAAATTATTTTAAAATTATTTTTTAAAAAGTTATTCAATTGTCTTGAAGGCAATAGCTCTATAAAGCTATTATATGTGGTGTTGGTGGTAGGATGCTTGTCTATGGACCTATGGCTCAAGAGGTCCCAGGTTCGAATCCCACCTCTAGCACTACCACCACTGGGTCCCTGAGCAAGACCCTTAACCCTGAGTTGCTCCAGGGGGACTGTCCCTGTAATTAGGACATGTAAGTTGCTCTGGATAAGAGCGTCTGCTAAATGCCGTAAATGTGAATGTGAATGTATAAAGAATAGATCTTCTGAAAATGAAGAGAAGGCATAAATGGTTCCTTGCCTGGATTACCCTGAGGTACCCTTCAGCAAGGTACTGTCCCCGTTACTGGTCCCCGGGCGCTTTCAATAGCTGCCCCCTGCTGCACATGTGTGTATGGGTGAAACGCAGAGGTCACTTTCACTTTTCACTTCACTTTTCATTATATCTTTTCATGGGACAACACTGAAGATATGACACTTTGATGCAATGTAAAGTAGTCAGTGTACAGTATTACAGATGCCCAAGAGTGTTAAGGCAGTGCTGGAAAATAATGGTGGCCACACAAAATGTTGGGCACAATGTGGACATTTTTCACGTAGGGGTGTACTCACTTTTGTTGCCAATGGTTTAGACATTAATGGCTGTGTGTTGAGCTATTTTGAAGAGCAGCAAATTTCCTCTGTAATGCTGTACACTGACTACTTTACATTGCATCAAAGTATCATATCTTCAGTGTTGTCCCATGAAAAGATATAATGAAAGGTGAAGTGAAAAGTGAAAGTGAAACGCAGCACAGCACAACACAACAAAATTCAACCTCTGCGTTTCACCCATACACACGTGCAGCAGGGGGCAGCTATTGAAAGTGTGTAGGGAGCAGTGACAGGGACGGTACTTCAGGGTAACCTACTGGTCTGGGATTCAAACCCATGACCTTCCGACATATATATATATACAGTACTGTGCAAATATTTTAGGCAGGTGTGCAAAAAATGCTGTAAACAAAGAATGCTTTCAGAAATATAAATAATGATTGCTTATTTTTATCAATTTACAAAATACAAAGTGAGCAAACAAAAGAGAAATCTAAATCAAATCAATATTTGGTCTGACCACCCTTTGCCTTCAAAACAGCATCAGTTCTTCTAGGTACACTTGCACGCAGTTTTTGAAGGAACTCGGCTGGTAGGTTGTTCCAAACATCTTTGAGAACTAACCACAGATCTTCTGTGGATGTAGGCTTCCTCACATCCTTCTGTCTCCATGTAATCCCAGACACACTCGATGATGTTGAGATCAGGGCTCTGTGGGGGTCATAACATCACTTCCAGGACATCTTGTTCTTCTTTACACTGAAGATAGTTCTTAAAGACTTTGGCTGTATGTTTGGGGTCGTTGTCCTGCTGCAGAATATATTTGGGGCCAATCATACGCCACCCTGATGGTATTGCATGATGGATAAGTATCTGCCTGTATTTCTCAGCACTGAGAACACCATTAATCCTGACCAAATCTGCAACTCCATTTGCAAAAATGCAGTCCCAAATGTTCAAGGAACCTCCACCATGCTTCGCTGTTGCCTGCAGACACTCATTATTGTACTATCCAGCCCTTCGACAAACAAACTGCCTTCTGCTACAGACAAATATTTCAAATTTTGAATCATCAGTCCAGAGCAACTGCTGCCATTTTCTTGCACCCCAGTTCCTATGTTTTCGTGCATACCTGAATCGCTTGGCCTTGTTTCCACGTCAGAGGCTTTTTGGCTGCAACTCTTCCATGAAGGCCACTTCTGGCCAGACTTCTCTGGACAGTAGATGGGTCTACCTGGGTTCCACTGGTTTCTGCCAGTTCTGAGCTGATGGCACTGCTGAACAGTTTCCGATTACGAAGGGTAATAAGCTTGATGTGTCTTTCATCTGCTGCACTGCTGCAAGTTTCCATGGCCGACAACTGTGTCTACGATCCTGAACGTTGCCTGTTTCTTTGTGCTTCTTCAAAAGAGCTTGAACAGCACATCTTGAAACCCCAGTCTGCTTTGAAATCTTTGTCTGGAAGAGACCTTGCTGATGCAGTATAACTACCTTGTGTCTTGTTGCTGTGTGCAATCTTGCCATGACATGAAACTGTCTTCCACAACCTCACCTTGGTAGCAGAGTTTGGCTGTTCCTCACCCAGTTTTAAGCCTCCTACACAGCTGCTTCTGTTTCAGTTAATGACTGTGTTTCAACCTACGTGTGACACTGATGATCATCAGCACCTGTTTGGTAAAATTGGTTGATCATAAACCTGACTATAATCCTACAAAATCCCTGACTTTATGCAAGTGTACCTATAAGAATTGATGCTGGTCTGAAGCCAAAAGGTAGTAACACCAAATATTGATTTGATTTAGATTTTTCTTTTGTTCGCTCACTTTGCATTTTATAAATTGATAAAAATAAACAATCATTATTTATATTTATATTTCTAAAAGCATTCTTTGTTTACAGCATTTTTTCACACCTGCCTAAAACATTTCCACAGTACTGTATACATATATATATATATATATATATATCCAGGCAAGGAACCATTTATGCATTCTCTTCGTTTTCAGAAGATCTATTCTATATAGAGCTATTATCTTCAGGACCATTGAATAACTTTTTGTTTTTACAGATTGTTCACATCTAGTTTAATATAGATGTGATGTACTTGTATAAGTGAAGAAATAAAGGATATGGCTATAAAACGATTTATTGTTTATAATATTGTTCACTTATTTTTCTGATGTACTGCACTATAGAAGAGCCTTTTGCATTAAACATCTTAAGACCATGTAGTTTTGACATGGTGGCAGGGTGTGGGAAGGACGTCTGTGCAGAGCCAGTGTAAAAGGACGTAACTTTATTCCAGATAGCAAACAAAACAAGACACAAGACTGAAACAGAACCATCCGTAACCTAAGGCTTTGCCTAGTGAATGAACTGCGCTCTGTTCTGACTCATTGGGGCTTAAACAGCACCTGTGCCTTCATGAGCTCAGATGTGCTCAGTCAGAATAGAGTGCCCTCTACCGTGAACAAAACATAACCACACCTAGGCAGACTGTGACAGTACCTCCCCCCAAAAATGCGCAACTCCCAGGGTGCAAAAACATAACCTTGCCCCGAGCTGAGCCTCTGGGGGGAGGCAAAAGAACAAAAACCTCCGGTAAACAGAAACAAACAGCCCCTTAAGGGGTACATGGTCTGGTCTACACAAACAAACTAACTAGCAAACGAGGGGGAGACCCTGACTAGCCATAGCCAGGTCCAGGGCTGCTGGCGGTGGTGAGGGGTATCCCAGAGCTTCAGTCCAATTTCTTTTCCTGACGTGGTCTTTGTCGTAACAAGAAGGCCTGACCTTGCTTTCAGAGGGTGAATCCATCTCCACGATGAGGGACTTCTGCCGAGAATCATTGAAGTTGACTGTGTAGTTCCTTGCAACTTGTTCCTTCATGTCCTGATCCCATACTACACTTGGAACTTTATCCATCTCCTTGGGTTCATATTTCACCTTATGTTTCGTTAACCACACAATCTGTTCTCTCTGGTTCCTCTCATTTTCTAGATACTTAGCCTGCTTCTCCTCAAGTTCCCATCTAACTTTAGCTAAATTCTCCTGAAGAGAACATACCTCAGACTGGTTGCTTTCCTGCAGCTGGTGATTCCTGGCTTGGAGGGAGATGTTTTCATCTTCCAATTGCTTACACTTCCCCTCCAGTTCTTTAGTCACTAATTCTGTCTCCTGAAGCTTCTCTGAGACATGACAATTGACCAGTGTAGACCCTTAACTTAACCTTCAAAACATCAAGATCCTGGTTCCGTGCACAAATTTCCTGGTCCTTGGTGTTGAATTCAGCTTCCATCTCCTGGAGCTGCTCAGCA
This sequence comes from Hepsetus odoe, assembly GCA_017165825.1. NCBI lineage: Eukaryota > Metazoa > Chordata > Actinopteri > Characiformes > Hepsetidae > Hepsetus > Hepsetus odoe. Next base: position 4,273,993 of record CM029372.1, on the reverse strand, counting down.
AGTACATGTTTGGCCTGTTTTTCTTCGCCCAGTACAGACAGCCAACCGTTTTCAGATACCTGAAGCGTTTGTTCCAATCTCTGAATTCTCAAAGTCAGTTCACTGATTATTCCATCTTTCTCACTAACCTGGAGCTGCTCCTGCTCTGCTTTCTGCCTGGCAGTCGGGTTAGTGGTACTGGGTTTGGTGGTCGACTCCTCGTTGCCGCTTTCCATGCTGCAAAGGGGCTTCTTGGTCGACTTCCCTCCATACACGGTGCAGGGGGCATTTTCCACCAACTTCCCACTTTCCATGTCACAGGTGGCCTTCTTTGCCAATGTCCCGCTTTCCCTGTCGCGGGTGGCCTTCTTTGCCACTGTCCAGTATTGAATATTGCAGACTACACATTCTACACATATTGCAGATAACACATTCTCCGCCATTCTTCCACCGTGATTGACGCAGGGAGCGGTTACCTCCAACATCCCATGTTGTATGACGCAGGGGGCATTTACTGCCAACATCCTGCGTTGTAGTCGGTGAGGAGCTGGGTGCAGTGTGGAAGGGGGCGCGAGCAAAGCCTCCTCTGCCAGCAGCTCGTTGGTCCAGGCAACATGAAAGCTCCGTGGCCGTTGCGCTCTGTGTTCCTCTGCTCTGCTCGCGGAGCTCTGGTGAACACACAGCCAGCCACGCCGCCTCGACGATCCCCAGGCTTTGCAGCAACGCTCTGACAAACCTCTCCAGGGCTTCGAGTGTTCGATCGTGCTCCGCACACCGACTTGCAAGGCTTGCGACGTCCTGAGTTTGGCGGTTCATTTCTGTTACGATGGCGGGGTGCGGGAAGGACGTCTTTACAGAGCCAGTGATACAAGACATAACTTTATTCCAGATAGCAAACAAAACAAGACACACGACTGAAACAGAACCACCCGTATCCTAAGGCTTCACCTATTGAATGAACTGCGCTCTGTTCTGACTCACTGGGGCTTAATTGGTCAGCCCCAATGAAGCACACCTGTGCCTTCAAGTCAAGTCAAGTCAAGTAGGATTTTATTGTCATTTCAGCCATATACACAGTACACAGTGAAACGAAATAACGTTCCTCCAGGACCCTGGTGCTACACACAAGACAAGACACAAGACAAGACACAAGACAACATAAGACACAACACGGGGCAACAAGTGCAGACAAGACAGACAACAACAGACAGCACGGCAGACAGTATATTCATCCGTAGAGGGCTGCAGTGTTGTGGAACAAAGCAGCCCAGGTAGATTATGGTGTAGCAGTGTGGTGGAGCGGCTACTGAATTTAAAGTGCAAGAGTGCAACACGAGATAAATAAATAAATACAGGATGGAAAGTGGACTGGGTTTAAGAGTTCAAGATGTTGGTGGTTTCAGAGTTCAAGAGTCTGATGGCCAGGGGGAAGAAACTATTTCCCATCCTGGAAGTGGAGGCCCGTATGCTGCGGAACCTTTTCCCGGACGGCAGGAGGGAGAAGAGAGTGTGGGATGGGTGGGAGGGATCATCCACAATGCTGGTTGCTTTGCGGATGCAGCGAGTGGTGAAAATGTCCTGTACAGAGGGCAGAGAGATCCCGATGATCTTCTCAGCTGTTCTCACTACCCGTTGTAGGGACTTGCTGTCTAAGACGTTGCAGTTCCCGTACCAGGCAGTAATGCAGCCGCTCAGGATGCTCACAATGGTTCCTCTGTAGAAGATGGTGAGGATGGAAGGTGGGAGATGGGCTTTCCTCAGTCTGCGCAGGAAGTAGAGGCGCTGCTGGGCTTTCTTTGTGATGGAGTTGATGTTGAGGGACCAAGTGAGGTTGTCAGTGATGTGAACACCAAGAAACTTGGTGCTCTGGACCATCTCCACAGGTGAGGTGTTGATGATAAGTGGAGTGTGGTCCCGACGTGATCTCCTGAAGTCAACAACCATCTCTTTAGTCTTGTCAACGTTCAGAGACAGGTTGTTGGTTCTGCACCAGTCCGTCAGCTCTTGTATCTCCTCTCTGTAGGCTGCCTCGTCTCCACCGCTGATCAGACCCACCACGGTTGTATCATCAGTGAATTTGATGATGTGGTTCGAGCTGTGCTTGGCTGCACAGTCGTGGGTCATCAGTGTGAACAGCAGAAGGCTGAGCACACAACCCTCCTGTGCTCAGTGTGATGGTGTTGGAGGTGCTGCTACTGATCCTGACTGACTGGGGTCTCCCAGTCAGGAAGTCCAGGATCCAGTTACAGAGGGAGGTGTTCAGGCCCAGCAGCCTCAGCTTCTCACTCAGGTGCTGAGAGATGATGGTGTTGAATGCTGAACTGTAGTCGATGAACAGCATTCTGACGTAACTGTCCTTTCTGTCAAGATGAGAAAGGGCCAGATGGAGGGTGGTGGAGATTGCATCATCCGTTGAGCGGTTGGGACGATACGCAAACTGCAGGGGTTCTAGTGAGGAGGGGATCTGGGACTTGATGTGCCTCATGACCAGCCTCTCGAAGCACTTCATGATGATGGGTGTGACTGCGACGGGACGATAGTCGTTGAGGCAGGAGATGGATGGTTTCTTTGGCAGTGGAATGATGCTGGTGGTCTTGAAGCACCTTGGAACAACAGTGGTGCTCAGAGAGGTGTTGAAGATGTCAGTGAGAACATCTGCCAGCTGTTCTGCACATACTCTGAACACACGACCTTGAATATTGTCCGGACCGGCAGCTTTCCGTGGGTTGACTCTGAGAAGAGATCTTCTCACCTCGGCTGTGGTCAGACAGAGAATCTGGTCGTTCGGAGGAGGGGTGGTCTTCCTCATTCTCGTGTCGTTAACTGCATCAAACCGTGCGTAGAAGTGGTTCAGCGCATCTGGGAGGGTGTGGTCACCGTCACAGGCAGGTGGAGATGTCCTGTAGTTGGTGAGGGCCTGGATGCCCTGCCACATGCGCCACGTGTCACCAGTGTTCTTGAAGTGGCCATGGATTCTCTCTGCGTGAGCATGCTTTGCTGCTCTGATGGCCTGAGACAGGTTTACCCTCGCTTTTCTTAGGGCGGCCTCGTCCCCTGACTTGAAGGCCTTGTCCCGGGTTCTCAGGAGTCTGTAGAGCTCCGCAGTCATCCATGGCTTCTGGTTGGGTCGTGATATGATGAACTTGGAGACAGTAACATCCTCAATGCACTTGCTGATGTAGCCAGTCACTGAAGCTTTGTACTCCTCCAGGTTGCTGGAGTCACCGTAGGTTGCAGCCTCCCTAAACGTGTCCCAGTCGGTGCGTTCGAAGCAGTCCTGAAGAGCAGAGATGGCTCCTGTGGGCCAGGTATTTATTTGCTTTAGGGTGGGTCTCACGCGCCTGACTATGGGTCTGTACGCTGGGATCAGCAGCACAGAGATGTGGTCTGAGTGTCTGAGGTGGGGGCGGGGCTCCGCTCTGTACGCGCCGGCCATGTTTGTGTAAACACAGTCCAGCGTGTTTTCCCCCCTCGTTGCAAAGTTCACATGTTGATGGAATTTGGGGAGAACTGATTTGAGATTTGCATGGTTGAAATCTCCGGCAACAATAAACAATCCGTCTGGGTGATAGTTTTGGAGTCCGCTGATAATTCCATAAAATTCAGCCAGCGCGCTGTTAGCATTAGCGCTGTTAGCGCTAGCACTGGGTGGAATGTAGACCGCCGTAATAAACACTGTAGAGAACTCCCTGGGTAAATAAAAGCACCAAAGTTTGGACCCCGGATCGGCCGCTGTGTGTTACCGCGCCGCCATCTTGGATCATGAGCTCAGGCGTGCTCAGTCAGAACAGAGCACCCTCTATCGTGAACAAAACATAACCACACCTAAGCAGAGTGACAAGTTTAGATGATCAGGATGAGAAACATATTATTATGTTACTATTAGAGGCAGCCCAGTAAATTAGCTTTTTAGTTAAAATACCAGATTTTTTTTGTTTTGTCAAGTACGTGTGGTTTCCTAATAAATATATACATAGCATGTGATTTAGGATATACACATCTTTGCACTCCACTATATTTATTTGGGCTAAAACTGAAAGTTTAGTAAATGCCCTTGCCTGATGCATGTAGTTGCATTTCAATACTAGTCCTGCATTGCAGCTGAAAAGCCTGCAGGACTGTTAGAGCATGTAAATGTGTCCACTTTGATCAGCGGGCATCTGTCTCTCTTTTCACTGTATGATCACTCTCTTGCATCCATGTTGTCTCTCTCCTTTTTCCATCCCTCCCATCTGGACTTCTGACGAGCTCAGTGTGAATCAGAGGTCTAGTGTCAGTTCTTTTGTGACGTCTCTATGTTTTGAGTTTGCTTGAGTTCAGAGAAGTTCGAACACTAATATGCTGGAACACCTGCTGCTGGAAATCAAAGAGAAAATTTGGGGAAAAAAAATTAATCTCTGTTTTATCAGCTTTATTCTCTCGCTCCTGAAATCCACCTTCTGTAGCTAGCCTGAGCTCAGCCCTCATTTCTGCATGTGTGCATCTCGCCTTCACACAAGCTAACGTTTCCAGCTGATGGCACGCAATGGATGACGACTGAGAAATCCTGCTGGCTAAGGCTGCCCTTAAGAGGATGGAGGGATGGAAAGTGTTGATTTTACAGATGAAGAGCGCTGTCTATAATCTGGAGTCCATGTGGGTAGATGTCAGTATCACACATCATCCACATTACCTGAGTCTTGACAACCTGCATGCTTCTTCTTCTTCTTTTTTTCTTCTTTTATTTATTTATTTATTTATTTGTTTTTTCAAAATTTACTTTCCAAGCTGCAGCTGGAGTCTTTGTGATGCGGTGGGCTGATCTTCATTATGCACATGCTCTCACTCTTTCCTGGCTAGAGATAAGTGCAGTGAAACATTAGAAGCAAGGACACAATTACATCCTGGCTGTGTAGATAAGCAACCTGTCCATCTGGGTCTTTATTGAATGATTGGAGCACGCTATATTTAGAGAAGAAAGCAATCTTAAAGTTTCGGCTGTCAGATAGGAAAGGCGGTGCTGTCTTTTACCCCATGCTGACGTCAGTGCAGGAGAACGGTGAATGTCACATGCACTCCTGATCTCAGATCAGGGTTTGTTTCAATTTGACAGGTGAGGCACTGCATGAAAGTCAATGTTGTTTTTGTCGAGGCTGCCAGGGGAATGGCAAGCGGTAAGAACAGTATCTTCTGTAATCAAGTACAGTTTTTATTGCCAGAAATAATAATTCCCAAATGCTACAATCTGTTGCGGGTGGTGACTGATTTTTTAATTTAGAGACTTATCTCTGAAACATTTGATCAGCAGAGTTATATCCAACAGATTAAACAACAGAGACAGCTAATTCTCTCCCCTCTCTCTCTCTTTCTCACTCTCCCTCCCTCTCTGTCTCTCTCTCTATCTCTCATTGACACACAGTGGTGCTTAAATGTTCAAATTTCCTATATTTTTGTGTAAATAAGACCTAAAACATCTTCTTAAAATCCCTAAATGTAAAAACAAAGATCCCAATGAATAAAATGAGCTAACAGTATTACACCTGGTCATTTATTTAGTGAGAAAAATTATACAATATTTCAAAATATTACAAAAAGAGGCAAAAGTATGTGGACCTCTAGGATCAGCAGTTCCTTTAAAGTGAAATTAGTGCTTTGCATTTAATCAATTAGGCCACTATGCAGTATCTCACAAAAGTGAGTACACCCCTTTTTGTCAATATATATTTTCATGGGACAACACTGAGGCAGCAGGGGGGCGGCGGTGGCGTAGTGGTTAGGGAGTTGGCCACAGGATCAGAAGATTGTGGGTTTAAACCGCTGAGGTTGCCCCGAGGTACCCTTGAGCAAGGTACCGTCCCCATAACTGCTCCCCGGGTGCTTTCATTGCTGCACGGTGTTTGTGTGCATGGGTTAAATGCAGAGGTCCAATTTCATTGTGGTTCACTTAAACTTCTTCCTAGCTGATTTGAAAGGCTGCAGCGTTTACTAGAGATGTTTATTTGCCGTTCTATTCCATTCTCTTCATGACATTCTTTCGAAACATGATATTTGACATACTGTAGGATTGTGACTCACAAACATCTATTTGTGTAACTGTTTGGCCATACTGGATAACACAGGCCCCTCATGGCATTTTTGAAGTTGACCTTTTTTTGACCTGAAGTATCCAGACTAGATGTGACTAGACTTTATATCCTGATGTGAACATTTTAAATAAGCTATCACCCTCATTATGCTTATGTCTGTCTGTATAACAGAACAGAAAAAAAACAACAAAAAAAAAAATAGAAAAATGTTATGTGACCTTTCAGTTTCAAAATACAGATGTAATAAATTAAACGTAGACTTTTATTCTTCACTAATTAAGTCAATTGAAGAAATTTTGCATAATGCTTGTGGATTGATGCTCAGAAAATGCATTTAAGGTGTTTCAGAGGAAGAAAGAAAGCCACAACATGCTTTGTCAGATTAAATCCTATGTGCTACACCTTTAGCTCAGCAGACAGATTCAGGTTAAGGTTTAGAGGGGAAAAAATCATAAATATATGAAGACACTGGGATAGGAAATAGAGTTCCATTATAATGTGTTACACTGCAATTGTGTGTTGATGTGTGTTTGTGACACCTCAGAAGAACTTTTCTTGTGATCTCTGTTTGCAACTGTTTATCATTAGCATCTGTGAGAAAATGTCTTATGTTTATAGATTCTCCTCTTTGATCCATGAAGATGGGAATGTCTGCATCCTCCTAGAACATCCTTCAAAGCTGACTTTCATGAGAAAGTCAGGAAAAAGTCTGAGGCCCCCACCAGTGAACTACTGTGCTACGGAAATGATCTGCTTTGGTAACCAATTACTACTGTAGATATTGGATTTGCATATGCTACCTACAGCAGTTTTCCAAATGCTACATTCTCGTATGGGCCATTATACTCCTCAGACATTCTTCTATCATTTCCTTTTTGTTTGGACTTTGAGGATGGCTGTAATTTTATATTAAAGCCTTTAACACCCAATCACAGTGCTAGAAAACCATTGGCTATCAATTGATGTTCAATCATAGCAATATGGCATTTGACCAAATATAATTTAAATATGAAAGGTATTTTTGCATTGTTTGCAAAACAACACATCACAGTAATGCTGTTCATTGATCATCTATTCATTTATTATCTGATTGACTTTGTACATAACTTTGATGGACAGTGGAGGTTTTTCCAGTATCTGTTATGTGAAATAGAAACACCTTGGACAGATCGCTAGTCAACTGCATGGAAGACACACAGACAAATAGTTACAGCTGGGGGGATTTTGACGTCTCCAATCTAGCTTGAGATCTAGATCTGCATGCCGAGGAGGAAACCGGAGCACCAGAAGGAAACCTACACAGACATGGAGAGAACACACTCTACAGCTTACTAAACAAACTCCATAAAGGCAGCGGTGGCCAAATGGTTAGGGAGTTGACCCTAGGATCGGGAGGTCATGGTTTTGAATCCCAGACCAGTAGGTTACCCTGAGGTACCCTTCAGCATGGTACCATCACTGCTCCCTGGGCGCTTTAAATAGCTGCCCCCCTGCTGCACGTGTGTGTATGGGTTAAATGCAGAGGCTGTATTTCATTGTGGTTCACTGTGTGTTGTGCTGTGTTTCATAATGTTGTTACTTTACAAGTTGTTACTTTCACTTCTTCACTTCACTTCTTCTAAAGGACCCGGAATCAAAACCAGAACTTGCTTGTTGTGAGGTGCTTGTCAATACTCCATCCAAGTTCCTTGACTAAGCTGACAAAATGTTAAATATTTGTGTTGTCAGACACAAATTATATAAAAACAGAACAGCAAAGAGGTCAAGGACTAGTTGGAGGTAAACAGTATTGTCTGCTCAGAGATCTTAATCAATGAAAGCCAAACAATTGAAGCTGTCACTCAGGAGGTTTGCAATCAAACCAATTTAATTAAACCAGACCTCTGAAAAGAAGAGCTGGATTAGATCCATCATCTAGGCCGCAGAAGCTCTTGTAGGTAGCTTTGTGGGCCACAAGTTGCAAATGGTTGACTAGCTGTAAAATTTTGTCAACATGCATCAGACCACACCTTATCAATTCTGTGAAACACAGGACTTGGCATACTAATAATTATTTTTTCCTCCCTGCTGGAGCAATGTTATATCATCACAATTCAAAATATCTTTTAGAGATAATGGGAGATTATAGTTCCTTATTCTGTCCATCCTCGTAATTCCCAATACAAATATTATTATCTTTAACTATGTGATATGCCATATTTCCTTTTGTAAGTGCCACTGTTGGGGTGGTAGTTTAGTGGTAGGATACTCATCTATGAACCAAGAGGTCACAGGTTCAAACCCTTAACTCTAAGTTGTTCCTGGGAGACTGTCCCTGTAATTAGGAATTGAAAGTCACTCTGAATAAGAGCGTCTGCTAAATGCTGCAAATGTAGGTATTCAAACACTTCCACATTCGCCACCCCAACTCCCTGCATCCCATAACCGATCCGCTGTTCTTCCTTTCATTGACACTCAAATATGTGTTTTTGTCCCAGTGACTTCAGAAGCATATCTCCACATCTCCAGGGTCTCCTACTCTGCCAAAAGATAATTTCTGTCTAATCTCGTCTGTCAAGCTGTCTATCACCATTGCAAAAAAGAAAGGGCTCAGCACTGATCCTCAGCGCTACCCCTACTTTAAATGCATTTATCACTCCTACAGCAGAAATGATCACTGTCACTCCACCAACTGCAGATACATATCCTGTACCACTCTGACAAACTCTCTACCACTCTTGAAATACAATAATACAGCTCCTTTTTAGGCACTGATTATGATTTACAGACTCAGGCCTTCAAAAAGGTCTGATCTGCCATCTGAAGCACTTTACTTTGCATGGTGGAATATCAGCTAAGAGAGCCATGCAGTAATCTAGGCAGGAGACAACCTGTACCAGGTGTTGGGTGGCATACTGAGTCAGGTATGGCCTGAAGTGCAAAGCAACATGACTGGGAGACCAAGGAGGTGGTTTAAACTGAAAAGAGAAGGGACTCCAGCTCAGAGCCTTGGGGGACCCCTGTGGGGAGATGATGCAATGTGGATGTCTGTCTTTGCAATGTTTCTTTCAAAGAATGTCCAGTGAGGTATGACTTAAACCAAGAATATGCTTTGCCCAAAATGACCATTTCAGAGAATGTGGAAAAGAGCATGCTATGGTTTACTGTGTCTAAGGCTGCTGTGAACTGAGGAATGAGCTGCAGCTCTAGCTGATCTTAGTGCTTCTGTCACAGACAGCAGTTTATGACCCACCCAAGCCCTTGCAATTCCAGTAAGCAGCATGATAATCATAATGGAAATCATTCCATTTCTCTCTTTGAGACTGATGCATGCTTGGGTGTATTCCACATCTATTCACTGCTTCACTGTGGACCACATACCAGTGTTCTTCAGAGGAGATCTACTCTTTGTCAACATCCCGAAAATGATATGTTCCCAAGAGTACTTCCAGTAAATCCCTTATTCATTCAGTTCCATCAGACTGACATGAGAATATATTTGCATTCACTCTTCTTTGATGCATGTGAATGGTTTATTGAGACTCCTTCAAAGCACTTTTATGAGAAATGCAAAGTGTCAGTTTCTCACTGCTACTCACAGAGATCCTTTACTTTGGAAAGAAAGGTCAGCAGATTGCAAACTGGGATTAGAAAGACCACTAGCATGTAGTTAAGGTCTTTGGCCATCATGATCATTCACAAAAACAGAAGTCTAAAGTGGGAGAAGCGCCCTGCTTTGTGAGACTTCAGCTATTTTCTCGGCTAAAAATGTCTTACTCAAGTCATTAGCTCATGTCAGATTTTCAGTAAGTGGGCTTTAGACCAGTGGTGAGCCACTGCTTGATTTTTGATGAACTATGCTTAGGTATACTAATTTGGTGCCATGGGTCCTCCACAGCCCATGTACTGATTATGCCTTGGTTGGTTCCTACACATCCAGGCATTATTGCGGCCTGGCCAGGTGACACATGCAGGCTGTGCTGGTACCATGGGAATATCTCCACAGCTCATGTTACTGACGGTCCTCAGTTGCCCTGGAAACAATGCCTCTGAGAAAATTAATGAATAAACCTTATGAGTTACAAGAACACAAGATGGATATAAAACAGCAAAATAGTTTTCCCTTTTTTAATTCAGGATATGTTATCATTATTAACATATCATAGAAGGTTGCTCATTTAGTCAATAACATCCGTGGCTCCCTGTTTGGAATTCTACAGTATATTTAGTATTTTTCTTCAAAATGGATGGCAAGTGATGATGCCAAGGTTAACATATTTTCTTTAGATTTTTTTTTCTTCTGTTTGTCAAGATTTTTGCATATGTAAATCATATTTGATTTTCTGTCTGCCAGCATTTTCAGAGTTATGCCTCGGGTATGCTTTGATTTGTGTAAAAGATTTCACAATGCCAGTGAATGAATTTTCATAATTACTCCCTCGTTCATGTCCCTAACTGCTCTCATCTGTTTAAGTGACATTTGTTTTGCTTCTTGTCTAAACCTATACGCTTCCAGGCATTCCCCATTTAACTCAATGCCTAATGGAAAAAAGGAGCCTAAAACAGTTTACACAACGCGAAAGCTCAGACAGAAAGACTACACTTAAAGAGATAGTTGTGACTTTGTAGTTTAGTTTTTTAATTTCATAAGAAAATGCCTGCAGAGAATTTCCACCCCAGATCATCAAGAAATCATTTATTTAAATAGAAAATGCTCTTTGCCCTGCAAATATGTTTTAATGAGCTAGATCATGATTATGTGCTTCAATCCTGCATATCTTGCTTTTTTTTTACTGTCATTGACTATGGTAATTCAAGGCTCTGAATGAAATTGACCAGCCAAAGACTGGCCATAGAGCAGGTGGGACGGTCACTAAAAAGTGGATTATTCTGGCATTCTTCTGTAACCACGGGATTTGGACTTCTTACATTTGTCCATAGCTGCAGAAGTAGCAATGCAACACTGGAACATTAGCTGACCATGTTTGTGCACCTCCGTGTCAGGTCTGTTTCTATCTCATCCTTATTTACCGTAGATGCAGCAACATCAGTACTGGCTCAGATGAAAAGAGGATTTCAATGATTTAGCAAAAGTAAATAGAGGAAGTACAGCCTGGTGAGATTTTTAATTAATCACTGAAAAACAAAACATACTCAGCTGACATATGGCCCCAATGTTGCTCTGGGTTTCCTCACATCTTCCAATTTATTTTAGCCACCTGGCAAAAGGTTTGAATGCCAGCAGGACTGATGTGGGGCTGAAAATCTTGTTGGTGAGGCATGGCACATTCCATCTTTTTCTTCCAGAAATGTAAATAATAAAAGAAAACCACCACTCTACTGCTCTGCATCTTTACTGGCCAGTCTCTCTCTCTCTCTCTCTCTCTCTCTCTCTCTCTCTCTCTCTCTCTATAACATTAAACCCTCTCATACTCTCATACTCTGCCTCATGTTGCTAAATCAGTGGCATGGTGATTATTTGATCACTGCTACAACCTCAAAGTTGTCATCAGTTATACCTGCAGCAAAACCCCATTTCACCATATGACTTATGGAACACTTTGTACAGCAGATCTTTGATGTTTCACACCAAGTTTAACTTTTGTAGGCTTTATTCAGAACAGTTGAAGCGCTAAGACAATCATGGCCAAATACAACTGATGATAATTTTAATGTCCCAGAAGCAGGAGCATCCTACTGATATAGACCCATCAGCACATGGAGCCAGACAGTGGCCTTTAAAAAGGCAAGATCCATTTTATAGAGCTCAATAAGAAAGCCACTCCACTAGACAGAAGATGAGTCATAGGTTGTGTCCCTTGAGAGTAGTGGAGTCATCCAGTGAAGTGTGATGCAGAAGTGATTGGTTTTTGTGCAGCTCTGCATCAGAATACATATCTGTTTTGGCCACAGTTAAGTCTTCTGTGTAAGAGAGGAAGAAGTTTCATCTATCTTGCCAAATGGAATCTAAGAGCAAGTATAGTAACAAAGGAGGGAATAAAATATATATATGAATGATGTCACTTTCTCATTTATAATCAGTAAGACAGCCTTAAGTGGTTGCATTGAAATTCAGACCCAGTCAATAGCAGTATTCTTTCTTTCCTAGGAAATGTGCTCCCTTAACATTGCTACCTGCAGTGGCTCATTTAACTTCACAAGGATAGTGTAACATATTGACAAATATAAATGGCAAATGATTGTACAGTAAATTGGGTGGCGGTGGTCTGGTGGTAGGCTATCGGCCTATGGAACTATGGCTTAAGATATCCCAGGTTCAAATCCCACCTCTGGCACTACCACCACTGGGTCTATAGCAAGACCCTTAACCCTGAATTGCTCCAGGGGGACTGTCCCCCTGGGACATACTTTACCTCTAAAGAGATGGATTATACTTTACCTCTGGGATTATACTTTACCTCTAAAGTTTGGGTACCAGGATAAAAACAAGAACAAATGGAACCTGAAGAAATGTAGAAAAAATGAATACCTCGTCACCTGAAAATGAACAATTACTATAATTCTATGATCTGTCCAGGGTGTGTCCCCGTCCTTCACCCTGTGTGAACTGGGATGGAGTCCAGCTCCCCCCCGCAACCCTACTTAGGACAAGCGGCCCAGAAAATGACTGACCGACTATAATTCTATTATATTACGGTACAAAGAATCAGGTAATAGAAACAAATCAGGGAAACAAAGAAAGCAATCAAGAATATGCTAAACCACAATTTAATATTTAAGATATCTAAAATTTGTTGTTACTGTTACAGCAATACCAAATAAATTTTTTGTAACTGAGCGAAATTATGGATTTTCATACTGCACCTGCCAACATGGGCACTTCTCCACAGTTTGTATTATCTGTGATTCCTGTGTAAGAGGCACTACTCTGGAATACTTTTGTGAGAGCCTTGCTGAAACGCCATGTGTGGCGGGAAATAATTTTCTTTTGGTGTGTTCAGAGGCTCACTGGTGATATGGTTCCTACACGACTGGCTGTTGTCTGTCTTCTCCTAAAGTGTATGCGGCTGTCTTCTGCTGAGCAGTATGTGAATGGGCTATCCCTAGATGCACATAATTTAATCTGTGTGCAATATCTTCTCTCACCACGCTACCCAGAAGCATGCTGTGAGATTGTGCCTTTTTAGATTTATAGTGCAGCCACCCCTTAAGCTGATGATAGAAGTAGAATTTAAGTAGATTTTACCAAAAACCTGAGAGGCTGAGTGTTTCTGCAAGCTGCAAGCCCTATGCTTATATGGAATTATAATGAGAAACTGGTCTTTTTACCTCAAATTTAAAGTCAGAACAGCTTTTCCAACTCCTTGAGGTCTACTTGTACTTTACTGTGTTGTGTTTTAATTCCTTTCAAACTCCTGATTCAGCTGAAGATGGTCTTGATAATTAGCTATTGATTGGGCTCAGGTAGCAGGAAAACACAAAACAGTGGACCTCAAATCAATTGCTGAGTTAAGAATGCCCCCCAAAAAAAAGCTTTCAAACAAGGCAGTGTAGCTAATCTCAATGGCCCGCAAATCCATCTCACAGCCAACATTAAAGTGAATCCTTTGTCATTCTGGCATTAATATATCTATGTCCAGGCAATGCTGAAGAGAGTCAGAAGAACAGGTCACTGCCATCCACGTTCTCCTAATGCTAGAGGTCAATGCGGCACTATGAAAAGAACTTCATCCTAGGTGATTGCCTAGATGTGATATGCAGTCAGTCAGTCATTTACTGCCACTTGTCTCAAACGGGGTCACGGGGGGAGCGCTGGAGTCCAACCCAGCGCACACACCCTGGGCGAAGGACAGGGGGGTCACCCCAGACAGGTCGCCAGCCCATCACAGGGAGGAGCGAGGCGGGGACGGCACCTTGCTCAAGGGTACTTCAGGGCAACCCATTGGGAAAGGGTTCGAACCCCCGATCCTCCAATCATGTGGCCAACACCCTAACCAAAAGGCCACCACTACCCCCAATGTGATATGCAACTTCCAATATTCTTCAAACCTTTTGAGTAAAAACTGAAATGATTTTAATCATTAAATATGAAATTATTAAAAATAATTCTGGTTCTAAGACCTAAGGGAGGCATGGTGGCTCAGTGGGTAGTGCTGTCAACTTACAGCAAGAAAGCTCTGGATTTGAACAGCTTCCATGCCATGTCTTCTTGGAGCAACCTGGGGCTAAGGGTCTTGCTCAGGAACCCAATGGTGTTTAGAGCTGAAGGTGGGATTTGAACCTGCAACCTTTTGGTACATATGCAAGTATCCTAGACCACCTACCAGCCCATATGCTGTACAGACAGTACAGCATAACAAATGTACAAGCAATATACATAAGGTGTATGTGTGAAAGTTCAAATACACACTTTGTTATTTAACAAGCTTTGTTAGGGTTGCAAGGTTGTAAAGTGATCTGCACTGTTGCCTCACAGTCAGAAAGTTCTGGGTTTGATTCCCAGAATGTGGAAGTTGTCTTTGTGGGTTTGTTCTAGTTGTTTTCCAAAGTAGAGATGTGCATGTCAGATGGTTTGGAAATTGCCTCTAGATGCATTTGCCCTGCAGTGGACTGGCCTCCTGTTAGGGCATTCCTCTGCCTTTCACCCTATGAGCTGTGGGATAAGCTCCAACACCCATGTGACCCTGATTAGGATAACCAGTTCAGACAATGTGTGGATGCCCTTTTGGTATCATTGAGGCTTTACAGATGTGCAAAACTATATAGGTGTGGTATAATATTATTTCCTGTGGGACAGGAGTATATGATTTATTTTCAAAGGTGCTTGAAAATGTGCACGTATATCCACCAGTTCAGTGGACGGTGGTCCATCGTAAACTGTACATATCTGTTTAATAGATCTGCTTTCTGAACGAGACACAGTAAAGGGCGGATAAAGACACTTTTATGCATATACTTTTTATATTTATTGCACTTTGCAGTGTAGCCTTAGTATTTCTTTTCATGAAGTCTCTGACAAAAACACATCTGCCTCCTGTAGACTGTTTCTGTTTCTGCTGGACAGGTGTTTGGGGATTTTTCTTTACTATAGTGAAGATTCACGTCATCAGCAATGGAGATCTTCCTTGGGCTACAGTCTCTTTGTTATTACAGCGCTCACCAGTGCATTCTTTCCTCTTAATGACATTCCAGACAGTTGATTTTTCATGATCTTTGACTGATGTCTGTTTTACAGCCTGATCATAACATCCTTAACTTACATTGGCACAGCTTTTCTCCTCATGTTGAACAATGGAAACTACAGACTCCAAATGCTAGAAGGAAGCCCAAGTATCTTATCCCAGCTCTAATGGAGCAATAAAACACACCTGAGTGTCAAAAACACCTGTGAAGCTAATTGTTCCAAACATTATGGTGCCTTGAAATGATGGGAACTATGTATAAAAAGTGCTGAAATTTCTACATGACAAAACTGAAATGTACCTGAAATGGAACTTTAAATTAAAGTCTGGAATGTGCACTTTAATCACATCTGAATTGTTTGATTAAAAAATTTTACACTGAGGAGCAGAGGGCTAAATCATGGATAAGTGTGTCTTTGTCCCAAACATTATGGAGGGTACGGTATGTTAAATAGTTGATGGATTAATAGGTAGTTTAGTTCATTGACGATGATGAAATCAATGCACCGTAAACAAAAAATGAGCAGGTCAGGGGGTCTCCAAGAGCAGGATTGAATTTCAATGATCTAACCTACTGTCTGCATCTGAACAGCAGCTTCCCTCCACTTAATGAGACCCACACTAATCACACTACACATCATCTTGTGCTGATGCCACTAAAAATGAGCGATGCACAGCTACCAGTCTGGATGAGGTAATGTGGTGTAACAGAGCTGACTGGTCCCCAAAGTGAGTGCATGCAGGCTTAGTCACTTATTCCTTCCCTCCCCTTTTCCTTTTGCATTGAAAAAAATGCAATACTACACTTTTTAGAGTAAAAACAAGTCAGCGTCTGCTGTCCTCCCATGGCACCTTACTCTGTTCTTTTCTACACTACTGTTTCTCAGATGTGTTTGCTGAGTGACGATGCGGCATCTTGTGTGGTTGTGAAGAGATGGTGTTGTGTTGCTAGGTGACGGCTGAGAGCAGCAAATCCCCTGACAGCAGGCACCTAAAGCACCACCTGCTTTCGCCAGTAAACTCATTCAGCAAAAGCACATCCTTTCTGACTCAGAGCTCAGTCCACCATGCATTCCACCTGTAGCACAAACACCACACACTAGCAGCTCCAAGCGATACTTTTTCCATTTGTTTTTTTTTTCTAACCCACAATGTGCCTCCTACAGAAGATAAATGATATTATTTGTCTTTTAAAATGAAATGTAATCACCCTTGAGCTATGAAATCCAAATTCTACTAGGTGTCTTAATGTACTTATACTTGTGACTTGTAAGACTCGAAGGTTGTTTTGCTTTATGATGCTGTCATGTTGCAAATGTAGGTCATTGTGTGGCTTATCAACCAAAAAACAATCCTCTGAAACTGATCAGGTACGTGGACTGGACTGAACAGAAGAACCAAAAACTTTGCCCTTGAGTAAACCTGGAGAGCTTTTCCTCAGCAATACTTTAAAAATGCAAAAAAGTTTTGTTCAAGCAAAAAAAAAAAAAAAAAAGAAACTGAATTGGGGGATTGCTCAGTGCGATTGTTTGCTTTGCTTGCTTTTAGATCTCGGCTTCACTCACTTCTGACACCATGCACACACACACACACAGACACACACACACACACAGACACACACACACTTAGATCAGCTCCTCTAATATACTCTAAATGCAATCCTCACATTTGCTGAGCTGGGAGCGTCCTGTTTATTTGCTTGGTAAATACAGCTTTCTCTGGTGTAATAGAAACTAAGGTGAAAGGCTTACTCCACTGCACAGGCCTCTGCGTGCACAGCACTTCCTTAATAGCACTCAATCAACAACAGAACCCATTACATTCACCAGTGTTACATTCTGATCTACAGGAGTGGCCGTTGTTATCTGTGACCACTGTCACATGTAGAAGCACCATATATTAGCTGATAATCAGAGTTTTTATATTCATAAATAAAGGTAAATGCCATGTTCCTCTTTGGCTTGGGCACTTTTTGACAAAGATGATGAGCTTGTCAGACGAAATGGGCATACCTGTAAATAGACTACATAACTTTGGAATCAATAGTTATTAATATGTTGGGTGGACAAACACAGTTTGAGCAACACAGGTTTATTTCTTGACATCTCTGAACTCCAGTCATGACATGGATGTGTTAATGTCCATCAGTAGCTCCTGAATTTAATTAATGAAGGACTGATGAGCAGAGCGACTGTTGGATGATAACTGTGAATAACAGAATTCCTTCAGGAGAGTTTAAAACAAAAAAAAGCTAACACACACACACACACACACACACACACACACACACACACACACACTCAAGGTTATTTTGAGAAATGCAAACCTGATAGTTTGAAGAAAAGATAGGAATGAATGAATGGTGGATGCTGGTTATGGTTCTACAGGCTTTTGACAGAAAAAAAAAAAATCAGAGCACCACTGATCCAGGCTGCTTATGTTAAAACTGTACTGATAGACAGTGCTACACAAAGATACTAAGAACAACAAAGGACTAAAAATGAAAAAAAAAAATGTACTACTAAAAAAGAACTACTATTTTGAAAAGACACTGTATTTTAAGACTTCTGTACATGCTATCTACTGTACAAACTGCCACTACATACTATGTAAACTGCTATGTAAACACTATGCCCCATATAACCACTATTATTTACAGGTAAGTGATGAAATTGGTGGTAAATTCAGTACAGCTGATGTATTTTATTCACTCACAGGAACAGCTCACTGCATAAGAAATATTGCACAATGAAGGAAACGATAGTGCATGCTGTGCGAAGAGGAAAAGTTATTGAAAATCAAATATATCTTCTTTTTCATCTGGCTGCTCCTCTTAGAGGTCACCGCAGGGGAATTATTCATCTCTGTTTCTTCCAGTCCTTTGCATCTTCCTCTTTCCCACCAACCGCCAACATGTCCTCTCTCACCACATCCTCTTCTTTGTCCTTCTTCTTCTCCTCTTGCCAGGCAGCTTCATCCTCAACATCCTTCTCCTGATATAATCCTCATATCTGCATGTAACCAGACCATTGCAATCTTGCTTCTCTTACTTTGTCTCTTAATCTTCTAACCAGAACTGTCCCTCCAATTCACACATTCCACCTTTTATTCTGGTCTTGCCTTTTCTTCAGCAAGCTCATCTTCTGCCCATTTAACATTGCTGGCCTCAATATAGTCCTGTAAACAGATCACTTCTGCCACTCTTCTCCACGCCAATCTGCCTGCACTCTCTTCTGCACCATTCTTCCGCACTTGCCATTACTCTGTTGATTATAGTTTTTATATTTCCCCACGTTTGCAACCTCTCACCTCTGCTGTATTCCCTTTAATTCATGCTCTTTGTCCTGCTGAATTTCATCTCATTCCTCTCTACAGCATATCTCCACCTCTTCAGGTTTTCCTCAAGCTGCTCCCTACTCTTGCCACAGATCACAATGTCATCTGCAAACATCTGTAATGGTGGTGGCAGTGTTGTGTTCTGGACATCAGTGCTGAGCCAAGAGGTCGTTACAGAATGTAAAAAGCTTTAATAACATAACACACCGGTGAGGGAGTTGGCCCTGCATCGGAAGATTGGGGGTTCGATTCCCTCACAAGTAGGTTGCCCTGAGGTACTCCTGAGCAAGGTACCGTCCCCGTCACTGCTCCCCGGGCGCTTTCAATAGCTGCCCACTGCTGCACGGTGTTGTGTGCATGGGTTAAAAGCAGAGGTCCAATTTCGTTGCGGTTCGTTGTGCTTGCTGTGCTGTGACCTCGCAATGACAAGGGTTGTCACTTTCACTTTCACTTCAACTGTGCACAGAAACTCAAAACACAGATAAACTTACACAACACGCACCGATGAACAAAGACTGACGCTCTGCTCTTGCTTAATGGGGCTTTTAAAGCCAGCCCCAAATGAAGCACACCTGTTAGCCCAACGCCAAGAGCCCAAGAGTTTAGCAGAGCGCCATCTAGTGTGACAACATCATAGTCCACAATGTTTAACCTCGTCCATCAACCTGTCCAATGCAATCAAGAAAAGGCATGAAAGGATGAAATCCCACTTCTACTTTAAACTCATCCATCACTCCTACTGTAGACCTTACCGCTGCCCTGTAGCTCATAAAAAAGGCAGCAGCAGCCACGCTATTGTACATTTCTGATTAACAATGATTATTATTGTTGATTACCCAGATGAAGACACTTGCTCTTGAAGTTTATACAGTACACAGTGTTAACACAAGGGAGAAAGGGTGCAGCTTGTTGTGTTTCTGCATGTGTTGTAGAAGGATAGACTGCTGGCTGAAAGATGAACTGTAACAGCTGCTCGTGCAGCCCCTCTCAGGCCATTCGGATAGGAGATCAACCACACTGAACCCAGATCAGCTCTCATTGCTCAAATGAACTGCTGCACAAATAGAGGCGAGCAGAGGGAGAGTGGTGGAGGTGTGGAAGGGGGTGGTGGGATGGGAGTGTGGTCTCGGAGCGCCTTGTATGGAGGGCAGTGTGTGGCGATGATCGCAGATGGGGGTGGAAAGCGATCTGGCCAGTCAGACACGCACATACACCCACACACACACACACACACACACACACACACCCAGCGCCGGTGGCTCCTGAAGCTCCACAGCATCTCCCCTCCAGCCGGAGCCTCGGAGCGCCGCTGTGGGGGTCGCCCACCCGCCGGAGAGAAGAGAAAAACAAGACCGGACTCTGCCACTGCTTTCCAAACTCCGTGTGATGGCGGAGGGTGGGCTGCTTTAGGGGGATTTGTGGACTGTTTGGAGGGGAACAGTTGTGTGTGTTGAGCGCCATGGATGCGCGACTCCTCTTACTGCTGTCTTTGTTCAGCTGCGTCTCCTCCGTCCAGTTTCCGGACTCCCAGCAGTGAGTATCAACAACAACAACAACGATAATAACACCGCTAGTAATATTCATGCCTTTATTGGATTCCATCTGAGCAAGTTTTAGTCGGAAGTGCCACAGTAACACGGTAACAGCTGGATTTCTAGCTGTTAGCCACAAGTTGCTCCTCTGTGTTTTGCTCAGCCTCGCAACTCTAAACGAGAGCAAACCTCCTCCACCTTTTTACTTTTTCAGGCTGCTCGCTGCTCGCCCAAGCGCGGACTTGCGCTCGACTTCTCTTTCTGTCCAATTCACCCGTTCCACCTTAAAAAACGACGCGCGCGCCGGAACGCCGCGGCTGTTTAAGGTGGAACGGAGAATTCCGAACAGTCTGGCGAGCAGAGCTGCGACTTCAGAGAGTCGGGCGGGTTTGTGAGTGAGAGTGCAGCTTCCTCGCCGTAGTTCAAAGCTAGGAGTGACTTTTCTGCACTCCTGAAGGCAGTTGTGCCGCGGAGCGCCCGTGTGTTTTCTAGCTTTGCTCTCTGCTTTGTAACCGGGAGAGAGGAGCAGCAGGAGAAGCTCAGCACATCTGTGCTCCGCCACATCCAGCAGTGAAGACACTGAGTGCAGGCTCTGCTGGAGGCTGAGCTCTGAGTGATCCTCACCTCAGTCCACTGGTCACACTGTACACACACACTGAGCTGACTCTCCTCCTCTGCTGCTGCTGCTGCTGCGGATCGTGTTTCCAGACCAAACCCCTGGTTTCATTCACTGGGTCCTCTGGTCCAGAAGAGCCCAAGAGTCCCTGAAGCCTGTCTGGGTTTGACCCCCGTTTTAGATCAAAACTGCAGTTTTCTAATCGCAGGGGTGGCAAGTTGAATGAAATCCCCTGTTATTACATGCTGTGTAATACAGGTTTAGTGCAGAAGACTTTCTGGCCAAAAAAGGGCCTGGGATGAAGCGAAAGATTGAAGGAAATGACTGCTTTGAATTGCAATAGAAATAGGGGTTAACAAGTAAAATGCAAGTTTTAAAGTAAAGAAACTTGAATGTTTTTAATTTTTTTCCAAGCTTGTAGATCATAATAGTGATGTTTCAACTAAATATGTGCTAATCTGCTTGTGATACTGAATATACATACATATATATATATATATATATATATAGTAGAGTAGAGTAGAGTAGAGAAATCTTTTATTATCCCACGAATGGGAACTTTGGGCATTACAGGGCTCTTATAAAGGTGACAGAGAGAATATAGAAAGGTAAATGTACAGAAAAAAAAGAAAAGAAAAATATATAAAAATCTAAAGAATGAGGAACAAGTACAGGAGCAAGTACAGGAGCTATAAATTATAAATTATATACAGCTATAAATTATAAATTATATTATTTACAAGAAGAATTAGGGAAGGCGACCATATATACAGTACACATTAATAAATACGTTTTAAATAAATTATAAATAAACAAGTAATAAAAAAAATAAAAAAATATATATATATGTATGTATGTATATAAACTCTCACAGGAGCAGTTCATTACTAAAACATTTTTTATGCCCTTTGAGCTATTTACTTCAGTTAAAGCCGTTGTTTCTTTCAGAGTGATCACTTCCAAAAGCTCTTCATTTACATAATTCCATTCATGTCACAGTGCTGGTCCCAGCTCTCCTGCACATGATGAAAAATGAAAGAAATTTGTAGGTTCTCGCTGACAAAAAGTCTCTTTTGATACTCTTTCCCTTTGTTTAGTTGTTTTGTTTGTATTGTAGGTATCACCGTCATGGCTGTTTTAATATCCACGTTTAAATCCTCTATAAAAGGCTGCATTTCTTATCAGTTACGGTGTTGCCATGTCACACTGTCGTGTGGTCGGTTTTCTAAAATCCGTCTACATGGTTCATGGATATGGATTGGGTGTGGCAAAATGATCTGCTCAACAGTGCAAGAGCAATTGGACCGCTGGCTCATATCAAGCTAACAGCTTACTAACCAAACAAAAAATTCACCGGAGTTTGTGCTTTGAGGACATCCTGAGGACATCGTCCCCAGACTGGGAACATGTTTGCTTGGATGGTGTTTTGCTATACTTGATATTGACCGGCTTCTGCTTTATTGTGTTGATTACTTATATTCTCACCGAAGCGGTGGTCTACAGGTTAGGAATGAGGCCCCAGGATCTGAAGGTTGTGGGTTTGAATCCCGGACCAATACATTGTTCGGGGATACACTTGAGCAAGGTAGAGTCCCCATCACTGCTCCCCAGGTGCTGGACATGGCTGTCCCCTGTGTGTGGGTTAAATGCAGAGGACTCATTCTTTGCAGTTCACTCAGCGCTGTGCTATGTTTCACAATGATAAATAATTGCTTTTATTTAAAAACGGGGTCTGCGTCCCCCTTTACTCTGCCTTGATTGACTGATTTATGAGGACAGCCTCCTAAGACACATGCAGTATTTTTGTCTGTAACACTTAATGTCCACGACCTGTCTGCGGTGGTGTGTAATTTTCACACCTCCTTTGTTGGTAGAATCACTATTTATCTCCCTGCTGCCTTATCACTCCCCCTTCCCTCGTTCTTCCTCAGCCTCTCTGTCACAGTGTGTGACTGTATCTTTGTGCCCAGGCTCTAACCTCCACATGCCAAGCTTCGTCTGCTTCACATGTTCTATGGAAGCATCACATTCGCTCTCTCTCTTTCTCTGTCTCTCTTCCTTTCTCTCCTTCTCTCTCGCTCTCTCTATCACCCCATCCCTCCGCCTTCCCTTGAGTGTATTGTAGCACTTTCTGCGCTGAGAGGCACATGATTAATATCATCCAAGCTGAAAAGTCTGATGTCATAGTTTCTGCCCCTGAAAGTCCCTGGGTTGGGGACAAGGAGGGTGGGGTGGGGCACGGGGACGGGTGACATCTACCTCTTTGCTGTTTTATAGCTGTTACGGCCTCTCCCCTTGTGACTGGATCACCTGTGATGCTACAGAATCTGTGATGTCCCAGTGCTCACAGCGCTGGATTTTCCATGTTGTAGCAGCACATTGAAATGTCCCCATGTCTTTATGTGACTCCCTGGAGCATGTTTAGTCAGTCTGCTGCAAGTTTTTGCTTTTTTTCCACACTCTCTCTCTCTCTCTCTCTCTCTCTCTCTCTCTCTCTCTCTCTCTCTCTCTCTCTTCCTCTGGTTGCCTTTCAGATTCATGCACACTGACTCTTCAGTGGCACTCTGTTCGGATCAGTGTTCATTAAGTCATCTTATATGTCACAGCCTCATCGGTTCCCTGTGTCCCTGCAGCCGTGACATTGGCTCGCTTTGGCTTCTGAAAAAGAGAGACGGCACCAGGCAGCTGGCCGGATCGCAACAGCCACCGCTCTCGATCTCCCATCAGCACCGTTTCCGTCCTGGCCTTTGACACGTTCCCTCCAAGCCTAATTAGATTTCATGCTTAAGTAGCTAGATAGAGATGCTTTTCCTGTTACGTTACCCATGCCCTCCCAACAAATGGAACAAAGAAAATGTCGGTAGCTTGAACATTACAAGGATTTGGACCAACTTTCGAATCCTCTGATAAATACTGGGGCGTAATTGCCACGCCCATGAATTTGCACTTTTTATTAGCTTGTGCAAAGCTGGAGATGCTGAACAAAACATTTCCTTTCTAAACTGACCAATGATGATTAGATTTGTAGTACATATTAAAGGAGTTTTTACACCTTACATTTTGACAGAAAGTTGCTTAAAGTGATTTAATTGTCTGTGAATTTGAATATTACTATGGTCTGAGGCTCAGTTAGCATTGCCCAAAAACTCCCAGTAGAACTGTCTTCCAAATGACTATTCTTATATAATGAGTAAAAAACGGGAATCAGTTCTTTCCCCATCTGTATTTTTGCTACTTTTTAATATGATAAAAATCAGTTATTATTTTGGGTTGGTATTTAAAATGTTTCATTACTGTTGGAGCATAAGAAAATTTTCTGGAAATCTTGTTGAACCTAGTAAAGCTAGAGACAAACAACAGATTTGTGAGTGTGAGTTTGTTTCATCAGATAGATCTGGGTGGTGTATGTGTCTCTACTTGGTGGTGGTGAGCAGGGGGCTATTTTTTTAAATAGGAGAGTGAGAATATGTACAGGCATATATAAACATGCAACTCTGGGCTTTTTGACGGCAGCTGGAAGCTATTCATAACCCTCCTGCATTTAGCCATATGGTCTTGGCTGGGAATGAGTGCTCCCCGTCTGGGGGCCCCCTATATGTTCTCCGTCTCATACCCAGTAAGGTGGGTGCAAATGGTACTTAGACTTTTTGTTAGTTATATTTAGCTTTCTCTCAGTCAGGTGGCCAAATTAGATTTTTAATAGAGAATATGTCGTGTACACAAAGTTGAATTTTTACTCTTTGTAGCACACATAAAGGTTTTAACATTTGCAGAAAGTCTAGTACATTTTCCTAAGAAAGTGAATGAATTTTATCAGTTTTTACATTTTTTTTTTATTAAGCTTTAAAGTCAGTATTTGCTATGACCAACATCATTCTTCAACAGATCCTGAACTCTTTTGTGAAAATGTCTTCTGATTTCTTTAAATCGTCTTCAGAAAACGTCCTCCAGGCTTTCTGAAGGACGTTCCTAAGATCTTCTTGGAGGCTGCTGCATGATGATTCCACACTGGTCAGGTACAGAGACTGAAAATGAAAGCCAAAAACTGAAACTTAGAACTTATTCCTCAACAATACATTCAAAAATCAAAGAAAGTCTGGCTATTTGGAAGAAAATTATGAAGAAATGCAAAGAGACCTTTGCACTGCTCTGTATTTGATAACATGTTGAGTCATTTTATTGTAATTGGTTTTAGTCAAACTCTATTCATATTCAGTCCACATTGGCATGAAATAATCTTAGACTTAGACTCCTTACAGTGCAGCAGGCAGATTGTGCCCAGGGGCGTCACTCCAGCCAGTTTAGTGGGGCATGTGTGGCACTTAAATCACAGAGAAGAAAACAGCAAGCATGGCGTGAAGATCCCAAGCACTCGGCCAGAATTCTGCCACAGCGCCAGGACCGTTTTAGATCTGAAAATAATTATATCCGTGTAGAATATTCTTCATAATCTATAGCAAACTAATTAAACTACCTTTTAGCAAGAATGAGGTGGAATAAAGTATAAAGTTTTCTGTTTAAACCTTGATTTATGAGCTGTCCTACATGATAAAGACATTATGGCTGTACACGTTTAATACAGGCATTTCCAGAAGGTAAAGGCAACTTTTTTTAAACCCTTTCAGTTTCGATACTCAGACTTTGGAACACTGCTGATGACTGTGACTAGCTAAAAATATCCACATTAAGGCAGCAAAATCAACAAAATCAACAAAATCGACTTTAGTTTTAAGCATGAACGGAAAATGCAGAAAGGCTGTTTCTTAAGCTTAAACGACTGTACTCAATATATCTGCCATTACTCTGCCATACTGCTGATGGCATCCATGTTCATTTTCACACATGAATGCAGCGTCAGTTCTGTTGTTCTTCTAAAATCATTTGACCTAGGCTTAAAACTTTAACGTTTCTCTCCATCACTTTGTGGAGTTTTAATTTTCATTTCACGTCATTGAAGTCGATGGAAAAATGTGAAATTCAACTTTCATTTCAGAATCACTCACCAAATATTCAGGCACTGCATTCATTGAATGTGCCTTTTTGGATGAAACATGAAAGGAGTCAACGTGGTTTTGATAGTCTTATATTGATACTGATGTTTGCCCTGCTTTGTGCTATTGTGTTTTTATTCAGTGTATCTCAGTGGTGCTCGTTTTATCTTGTATGTTGCTGTGTTTTTAATCCTCTGAGAGCTATAGGCCTAGCATCCTTACAGCCAGTGAGCAAATATTCACCCCCTCCACCATCACTCAGCCACTTACCCCCCACTGCACCAGTGGCCAGACTGATGTTAATTGGACGTTTTTCTCCTCTAAGGCCAATTTGTCCATTTTAATGCGGATATGGGACATTTTGTAGTAGAAAATTCACTCAGGCGGAGGCAAGAGGAGCTGGTTTGAGAGGGTTGTGTAAGGGGAGGATGTGTGGATGTTTCATGATGAATAGAAGAGTGGTTAGTATGTGAAAAAGTGCACTGTAGAGGTGGCAGCGGAAAGAAGACAGGTGTTTGTATATGCAGCATCGGGTGGAGTGTCGGGCAGCTATTTTAGAGCTATTTTAGAGAGGAGTCATATTCAGCCTCTGTTTGTATTTCATCAACACATTTTGCGATCTTAGTCACCAAATAGTTCTGTGATCAGCAGTTCCAAGCTTAGCCGGACTTTGAATACCAGTGCTGAAGCTTTAACAGAACTCAAATACAACAGAAGAGGGTTTTTTAAAGATGTAGACGAGTTTGAGCTTTTTACAGCTATGATGCAGAATTAATGGCAAAGAAAATTTTAAATTAACTGTGAAAAAGATGATTTTTTAAAATCTTCTTTTGATACGTCACTATAATGTTAGATTTCGATTTCATCTTCTTTTTTCAAAGTTGCTTTAAATAATGTTCATTCTCCCACAGCTTTTATGGTGCATCAGATTGAACACCAATGGTGCTAATAGTAATGATGGTGTGATCAGTCAGTTAGTCAGTCATTTTCTGCCGCTTGTCCCAAGCGGGGTTGCGGGAGGGGGTGCTGGAGTCCATCCCAGCTCACATAGGGCGAAGGACGGGGGACACACCCTGGACAGGTCGCCAGCCCATCGCAGGGAGGAGCGTGACGGGGACGGCACCTTGCTCAAGGTGGTGTGATCACAATACTCCAAAATTCAATGTTTGGAATGATTGGTAAATATGATTGAGACAAACATTTATTTCATTAATCAGTCAACATCTCAACTGTTATCGCTTCAATTAATTAAGCTAAATTACATCTCTGCAACCATGAATATACACACGTTTTCCATTGGCTGTTGTTCATGCATTGCATTGATATATAATGAGGCTTTTCTCACTTGCAGCTTCACTATCTCATTTTTAAAGCAAATGCTAATGCAAATAAGGGGTTTGGGGCAGTGGTGGCCTAGTGGTTAGGGAATTGGCCACAGAATCAGAAGATTGTGGGTTCAAACCCCTTACCAGCAGGGTACCCTGAGGTACCCTTGAGCAAGGTACTGTCAAAGTCACAGCTCCCTGGATGGTTTCAAAGCTGCCCCCTGCTGTACGGTGTGTGTTTGTGTGCATGGGTTAAATGCAGAAGTCCAGTTTTGTTGTGGTTCACTGTATGCTGTGCTGTGTGTTCTCACAATGACAAGAATAGTTACTTTCACTTTTAATTGGAGGGCAGGACTTCTCTATAAACAGGCACCATGATGAGCTTTAAGAGCCCTTTGAGCCTAATGAAGAGCATGATGAGCCTTGCATGCAGTTTTTTCTTTGCAACTACAATAAAAAAAGCCATATCATCCCCTAAACTTCTTGCTTTCAATTGCAATTTTTCAGAATGAATATGTGTAAACAAAACACGTTATTTATTTGTTTATTTGCATTTGCATTTGCTGCATTTAGCAGATGCTCTTATCCAGAGCGACTTCCATGGCCTAATTACAGGGACAGTCCCCCTGGAGCAACTCAGGGTTAAAGGTCTTGCTCAGGGACCCAGTGGTGGTAGTGCTAGAGGTGGGATTCGAACCTGGGACATCTTGGTCCAGAGGTCCGTAGGCAAGTTCCTGATTTCAAAGTAAACACTTTGTCAGGAATAAACACCCACAGTAAGATTAGCTTTATTTAAGAAGTCGTCTGTACGGGAGCTGCATATGTTCATGCTGCTGACACTCTGTTCTTTTACAAGGTCACAGAGTGGGGCAGGGCCCATTGGCTGCAGCACGTTAAAGCCATCATGGAACTTCTTGAAGCTGAGTACTGGAGGGCACAACAGCAATGCTCAGTGAAAGGGCAGGCACATTAGAGCCTGCAGCCTGCAGGTACTGAAGCATCAGCCTGAGGTTTGATGAGCTTCTGCTCGGTGCTGTCACGCTCTCACCCACAGTGAAGTTGATGCCTTATAGAAAACACATGAGGTCAAGGTGAACATACTGTACATCCAGGCTAGGCTGAGTCCAAGGCATTTGCTGCTGATAAAGTCAAGCTGATGAAAAAGCACAGAAAGAGGGAGGAGAAGAGAGCAAGATAGGGGAGTGATAAATCTGTGGAGACAGCCACAAATGCCAGGAGGAGGAAGTGGTTTGTCCTAACGTGTAAAGAGAGCCAGTGAGAGCCAACACGCGTGCAAATATACATTCATGCATGTGTTCTCCTACATACGCATGCATGATTTCTTGCTTTGGAGCTCCAGACACTCTGTCACAGGGAGACCATGTTTGAATTTCTGACTTTTGTATGGCAGTTCACCCTGATATGATTCAGCTTCAATCAGAATTTCCATATCAGCACCTCAGGGATAACATGTGTGAATCTCAATCAAGAAGAAAGAGCGGGTGAGGGCGAGCCTGAGCCAGGCTGAGGTTTCAAAACACTATCTAACTCCTACTTTCAGCTCTTGTGTAGCGTTTTGCAGTGTTGTTGGAAACTCACTGAAATATGGCATATTCCTGCAAAAAAAAAAAAAAAATGGAAATGGTTGAAAAATTGGAAGTGTGATCCCTGTAGACGGTGTGTACTTATTTTTGCTTAAAAACACAGCCCACTGTGGTACTAGAACTCCACCCTCATGCCCTCATGAATATCCATCTGACCGTCCGTATGTCTATCCATCTATCCAGCCATCCTTGCATCATCTGTACTATACTAACAGATCTCTCGCCTTTCACAGGAAATTCCAAATAGTATTTAGTATTTTAAAGTATATTATCCCAAATGTTTTATAATAGCCCATCCTTTTTATGTGTGATTGATGTTTTAAATATCCATCCATCCATCCATCCATTATCTGCCGCTTGTCCCAAACGGGGTCGCGGGGGAGTGCTGATGTCCAACCCAGCGCACACAGGGCGAGGACGGGGGACGCACCCTGGACAGGTCGCCAGCCCATCGCAGACGAGTTGCCATTTCAAAGTAAAAATGTTTAAGTTTTAAAAAGTTTAAGTTTTACTTTTTAAGTAAAAATGCATTTACAATATCTAAATCCCAAACACTAAAACATCCCAGAGGTCTTCATCAGTCCAAGGCTGGAAAGCAGTGTATTTTGTGTTGATGTTTAGCTAGGTTACTTTCTAGTACTTCACCTTGATAAAAACCAAACAGAGGATCATTTGTGCTGATTGTGACGTGTTCATCATGGCCATAGGTTATATCATTCCTTTGTCATGCAGCATCTGATTTGTGGCGTATAATCGTAGAGTGAACACGGCTTTGAACATACAAATAACCACTGTCATCAGAAATATTAGTCAACATTATCAGTCTCCCACAGAAAAGCAATAGTGTATATGATTATTTGAAAACTGTGAGGTGAAGTTTAGTGAAAATCTGAAGTGAAAGTGGTTGTGAAGCACAGCACAGCAAGCCAAAATAAAATGCATCCATCCATTTCATGCACATACAGTGCAGGAGAGAGCAGCCATACCCAGCTCCCAGGGAGCAGTGGTGATTGCAATACCTTGCTCAAGGGTACTTTGGGGTAACCTACTAAACCCAAGACCTTCTGATTATGGGACCTAGTCCTTAACTGCCAGGCCACCACTGCCCCTACAACCAAATTTTTGTTTTTCTTAGATGGTCATAAGTTCATAACGGGTTTAAAATAAGAACAGTGTGAATATAGCTAGACAGAAAGACGAGTCAGAAAAGTTACCTGTAGCCTATAAAATAATGACGTAAGCAGGTGTGCAGGTGGAGTGTTTCTGAGCCTGGCGCCATTTGAACAGTGTCTAACAATACACAAGGCCTAACATCTCTCCCAATGTCACAGTAACTATTTTGCCAGTGCACTTTTCTCTTTAGTATATTCGAGCTGGTCGAAGTGTAGCAATGCTGTTGTGCTAGATTTGGTGGAGAAGTAGAATTTGGGGCACGGCAGAGTCAGGATGCGTTGCTGCTCACGCACCGTGATCTCAGTGTCATGGTGTCACATCTGTCTCTTCGGGGGAAGGTAACACAGAACGGAATGTGATCAGTGTGTGATTTGTGCAGTCTGACAACCTACGCACACACACTCTCCCTCCTGTCTACCCCTCTGGCGTGTGTCCCTGTGAGAAGGAAAAAATATATCAATTTCTCTTTTTCGTTCCTTCCAAAAGAAACTGAGTCTGCACCCCTGCTTGAAGGGCTCACCATACACCTTTTTTTTTTTTTTTTTTTGATGTAATAGAGTTTGTCATAGAATGTGAAGAGTGTAAAACTTCAAATTTCATTCCTTGGTGTAAATGGTGTATAGCAAATTAAGCTTCATCCAGTTTACACTTGTGATGTCACAGAAACCAACATTTATATATGCCTGCCTATTCAGCCTACAAATATTTAGGTGCAGTTAAATACGTCAGTGAAAGGCTCAGTAACAAAAGCAGCCTGTTTAATTCCAAGGAATGAAAGGATGTTGGAATGACCTGTGACAGATGGGTACCAGCACGAGTGAAAGGGAAAGTTTACAGGATGGTTGTGACACCAGCAATGTTAAATGGAGGCGTGGAGGCATTGCCACTTACCAAAAGACATATGGCGGAGGTGAGATGGCATTGGTGTAGACGTACAGAGGAGAGATGAGGGGTATATACTGAAAGAAGGTTGTTAAAGGTGGAGCTGCCAGTAAAGAGAAGAAGAGGAAGGACAAAGAGGAGGTTTATGGATGTTGTGAGAGAGGACATTCAGGCAATCAGAATGAAAGAGGAAAATACAGAGGACAGGAAGAAATGGAGATGGATTATCCTCTGTGGTAACCCCCAACAGGAGCAGCCGAAAGAAAAAGAATAATAAGAAGAAACAATGTTGGAAAATGGTTCAGAGAAAATGAATTATAACTTTTGTCAGATAAGTGCACACTAATGTCAAAATGTGCCAAAATAAAGTAGCCTGCTATAAAGTTCCCTTTTTGAGTCACTCCTATACCTCAACCTCCAATTTAGAGAATGAGTTTGTACCAGGAGCTTATAGAGTGATTTGCTGAGTATCAGTAGTACTTATACGATTGTAAGCAGTAATAAAGCTCGCTCATCGCAGTTTTGAACCTGCAATTACTCTCCACCTGACCCCTGCTAGATAATAGGCTGCTGTCTCTTCGTCTGCTCCTTTCTTCCTTTCCCAAATTACACCCTCAGAGAGATGCAGAAAGTGGGAAAGAGCCTTAATGTTGCTTTTCCTGTCTAGTGTCAGGTTGCTTATTAAAGTTCGTCTCTTCTGGATTGCCTCTTTTTACTTATCTCCCAGAGACTCAATTAAATCCCTTGCATCTGCTTCGCTGTGCCATCATGTCACTCTTATCAGCCTTTAAGAGCACATTCAGAAGCTGAATTACATCTATTAAGAGGGATTTGGGGAGAGAGAGAGAGAGAGAGAGAGAGAGAGAGAGAGAGAGAGAGAGAGAGAGAGAGAGAGAGAGAGAGAGAGAGAGAGACAGAGAGAATGGAGAGAGAGAAGAGAGAGAGAGAGAGAGAGAGAGAGAGAGAGAGAGAGAGAGAGAGAGAGAGAGAGAGAGAGAGGCTTCCTTGAGGTGTGTGTGTGTTTGTTTGTGTAGATTTGGGTTTGATTCCCCCTCTCTTACTTTTTGTCACTTGTGTCAGTATTTTGAGAGATGTAGCACGGATACCTGAACGGGGGTTTGAGAGCTCAGTGTACTAAAACTCAGTAAACGTCTGCAAAGAAAGTCTCAGGATATTTAAGTGGCTGCAGCTTAGCGTCTCCGCTCAAGTGTAGATACCGTCACAGAGGTAGGCTTGAGTGGATGTAGCTGTGAGTTATCTGCTCTGAGCTGAGACCACAGCCGTGTCAGCAGTGCTGGTGAGGTTTCACTTCATAACTGATGGAGCTGCATGAAGAGTGTGAGTTTATTCAGCATCAAGCCTTTAATGCAAGCAGAAGTAATCAGGCTGCAAAATATCAAACTGCAACCATGAACTGCTTGAAGGAGTCATCCCAGAGAGGAGGAGTATGTGTGTGTGTGTGTGTGTGTTTTGTTTGATTTGGTCTGCACCTTGAGCAGGACTTAAATGTTTGCTGGTCTTTTGCAGTGCTGCTCAAATTGCCAAGGTAAAAAGGAGATCCCATGTTGTCACACTGTGTTGTCTTCATGAGAACTCAGTCAAATGATTGCTTTGTTATATTGAACACCTTTACCTTTTCCTCCAAATGAGTCATTACAATAATGAAGAGCCAAACATAACGAATTCCTGTAATCTTTCATGTAGTGTGTCATGACTTGGAGCAATTTTACATAACATCCATGTCCAGAGTGACCTCTGGAACACGCACAAAGCACGCACATACACACACAAAGATTTTTTATATTTCCCATGGTGCGGCATATTTGATGTACTGGCACTAATGATATCGCTACTTGAAGAGAAGAGAAAGACAAAGAGGAGAGTGATAGAGGGGGTAGGAGAACAGGAGAGAAAAAAAGACACGGGAAACTAAAAGAGATAAAGAGAAATAAGGAAAAGAGAGAAAAACAGAATACAAAAAGAGAGGATCAGGTCAGCGGAAAGGAAACGAAAGGGGGGAAAAGAGGGGAATAGAGAAGAAATGAAAGCAGAGAAGAAGGGAATTGTAGGACAGAGGGGGAATTGAAAAGGAAAAAAGGAAAAGGGAAGAGGGGGAAAAGGGGAGGAGGAATTGTAGAGAAAAGAATGAAGCAAGGAAAAAGAGAGAAGAAAGGGAAAGTGAAGAGAATAGAGGGGGAAGGAAGAAAAGGGGAGAAAGGAAAAACAAGAGAAGTTGAGAAACTAAAAAAAAGAGGAGAGGAGAGAAGAGAAGAGAGGAGAAGAGAGATGTTCTGACATGAGGTTGGGGTTTGTGAGGGACTGGCACAGAGGCAGAGATGGAGAGAAGAAAAGAAAAGAAGACGGGGAGATGGCTGAAGCCAGGGGTCAAAACCAGTGTTGTGCCTGTGACTCACGTGCTCTATTTTAGGACACAGCTGTCGTTCTGTTGGAAGGGCTACTTCAGGCATTAGCTGTGCATTGTGCCCCATCAGTGGCTGCTCATTCCTGCTCTCTAATCTCACTGGAGGCTTCTGTTAACTATTGTGTCTGGTGCTTATGTGGAAACAGTTTTCTATCTTGGTGCCTTGGTATCACTGTGTGATTTGATTGGCTGGGCCTACAACCATCCCATATAAGCAGACTCGTGTGTCCTCGTCTGCCCCCACATGATGATCCTTACTGTAAACCAGTCACACCTGCCCATCTGACTTTTGACATTTTGCCATAATGAGTCTCCCCCTGGACTTCAAAGCTCTTCTATGAGACTGACAGCTGTGACAGTGCCCGATCGTCTCCCACTGCTCCAGAGGGAAATGTCTAGTCCAGCTGACCAAGCTTTATTCTGTTCTTGTCAATAATCCTGATGGCTGTAGTTCTCATAACCATTTTTAATTTTTACTTAACAATTACAAAGACTTCTTGTATCACGCAGCAGTGTTGGAACTGGGAGGTTAATGGCTTCCATGTGCTTCCATCAAGTCCCCAATAAACCCCTAGGCATTCTTTTGAGTTACCATTAATGAAACATCAGTAGCTAATTCTGTTAAGTCAGCAATGACACACATGACAGTATTGACAGTATGACAGTATTGTTTTGCAGCCATATAATATACTGGGCCAGTTTGGCACTCTTTCATGCATTCCTTATTTTTTTTGCTGATCTTTTGTTTCATTGATTAAACAGCCAGTGTTGTTCACTCTTCAGTGTAGTTTCAATGGCTTACCCTCTCTCGCCTTTCACTCCCCATTTCTCTCTTAACTCCAGTGAATCTACACCAGGTCATTTTGGGTCACTCCCCTTGTTCTCTCTCTTTCTTTTAATTTCCTCGAAGGGGGAGGGGACGTTATCTTTATTTTCCATCCACCGTTCCAACTTTCCATCTCCTTGTACTTTGAGTGCGGTGTGAACTACAGAACTGTACTCGTAGTACAAATGATCACTGTTGTCATAAAGCAGAAAGGCATTAAAGGCAGGACATGTGCAAGTTTTAATCTTTATTTTATATATATACACACAGTACTGTGCAAAAGTTTTAGGCAGGTGTGAAAAAAAGCTGTAAGCAAAGAATGCTTTCAGAAATGGAAGTGTTCATCATTTATTTTCATCAATCAACAAAATGCAGTGAATGAACAATAGAGAAATCTAAATTAAATCAATATTTGGTGTGACCACCCTTTGCCTTCAAAACAGCATCAATTCTTCTAGGTACACTTGCACACAGTTTTTGAAGGAACTTGGCTGGTAGGTTGTTCCAAACATGACTGTGTTTCAACCTCCGTGTGACGTTGATGATCATCAGCACCTGTTTGATAAAATTGGTTGATCACACACCGACTATAATCCTACAGAATCCCTGACTTTGTGCAAGTGTACCTAGAAGAACTGATGCTGCTTTGAAGGCAAAAGGTAGTAACACCAAATATTGATTCGATTTAGATCGTTCTTTTGTTCGCTCACTTTACATTTTGTAAATTGATAAAAATAAACAATCATTATTTATATTTCTGAAAGCATTCTTTGTTTACAGCATTTTTGCATACCTGCCTAAAACATTTGCACAGTACTGTATATATATATATATATATATATATATATAGGGCAGCCTGGTGGTTAGTGAGTTGGCCGGATTGGAAGATTGTGGGTTCAAACCCCTTTTGAACCCACGAGGTACCCTTGAGCAAGGTGCCGTCCCCGTTGGTTCGCTCCTCCCTGTGATAGGCTGGCAACCTGTCCAGGGTGTGTCCCCATCCTTCAATGGACTCCAGCACCCCCCCACAACCCTAATTAGGACAAGCGGCCCAGAAAATGACTGACTGTATATATATATATATATATATATATATATATATATATAACCTAAAGACTAAATAAAAAACAAGGGGAAAGAAGAACATAAAACGCCATGGACCATAAACACCCCACTGTGCTAAAGTGACTAAAACTGGGCTCAGCTGTTAACAGTCTGCAAAAGGAGCAAAGGCAACCTTGAAATACTATTTATGTTGGCAGTAATTGTGCATAACATAACAATACATACAAATAAGTATAAATACAGTATTTTTCATATTACAGAATCATATTACAGAATCATATTTTTCTGCAGTTAGAGAAACGCAGGTTTGGTTCCAGCCATTACAGGGGTGTGTTAATGTCCATCAGCAGCTCCTGATTTCATTTAATGAAGAACTGATGAGCTTAAGTGGCTACTGAATGAGACTGGGTGAATACGGAACTTACCCCCATTAGAATTCTACAGAAGTTATTTAATTTTAAAGTAATTGAATTAATTGCGAAGACATTCATTATTGTATTATTTTATTTCACACACTGTTGAATAAGGACATGTTGAATAAAAGGAAATCAAAACTGCTGAAAAAGGTAATTTGATACAGTATTACTCAGAAACTCAGACAGAAGCAATGCGTTTGAAAAACCTGCTGTAGAAAGTAATTATGAATGAACTTTTAATGCAGGAGCTGTAGATGCTTTGGCTCAGAAATGAAAAGAAATTTGAGAAAAGTACTTTTTTGAACGGATTTCAGAATTTCATCTCGCAGTGAGATCTCAGAGAGCTTGCTTCATTATTGGGGATGATAAAGTCAGCATAAAAGTAATAAAATCATAACCATGCAGGAAAAGAAACTTTATAGTCTTGTATGACATGACATGCCTGTGCTGTGGGCGGAGCTAAGTATTTATTATTTATGGTACATTTTGGAAAATACAGTTAGATGCTAGAGGATCAGGCTGATTAAACACACCAAAATAAGAAATATTTCTGAAATATGTTTGATTTCACTTTCTCTTCCAAGGAAACACATTATCTCTAAAAGTGGCTTCCATCATATTCATTTTCTTTGATATCATACACAGAACATTAAGTACTTTTGTTTAACTATTAGAATATTCAAATCTGATCTGTTCTTTTCTTCATCTGTTTTCTCAGATGCTGCCTGGCCTGTCTGTGCATCGGTGTAATTGAGTGAATGATGTGTCATGAGCGTGTCATCTCTCCTGTACAAAATGTGTTTATTGCATGCATTTGCTAAATCCACCAATGGAAACTGTGCTGTTTGAGTGTCTGGTGAAAGGTGCTGCTTTCACCATGTGGTGTAACCGTGTCCGTCTTTGCCAGATGTGATCTGTTAAATATTTCATTAAACATCCACACAATGTGGAAAAAGCAGGACAAAAGTACAAATGAATGCACCGGTAAAAATGCTATAGGCTGAATTTACCAATGAAGGAAGGAATTTTAATAATGCATGTGATCCTGCAGTTTGATACGATGAAGAACTTTTATTGTGAAGAACTGTCGCTGCTGTCACTCATAGATATACACCAGTCCAAGCTTTTCTCTTCCAAGAGCCGATTGTAACATGTGGACTCATGATTTCAGACCAGTGGTCTGCTAGGGTTTCACACAAGCTGGACACATAAAGTCTTTTTAACCCGATCTTAAAGGTCTGTCTGGCATCTGGCCTGTTTCACAAGGCCACAGTTAGTACTGATACTGATCCAATGTAAAAGATCTGTGCTACTCACTACTTATATTAGTAAATGGATAATCCAAGGCCTGAGTTCTCAAAAAGGCCAATTTAGGAAAAAGATAAATTAAAGAAGAGCAAATCAGGAAACCTTTAAAAATACTCATTAAATAATCATTATTTCCTTATCTCAACCACTTAGCGCGAAACGTGTCTTCTTTAAGGTCAATCGTGTTAGGTAAGATTTTTTTATTGGGGTGACTTCTGCCTTTATCAGCAAATTCTGAGTCTCTCTGCCTCTTGAACAAATAGAGCTGCACTGCAAGACAAAGAGCATCTCCTGGCACACCCTGTATATATTATACTCTGAGGAGAAGCTCTTTCTCTGATACACGAAAAAGAACGAACAAGTGTGTGTGTGTGTGTGTGTGTGTCTGTATGTCTCACAAAAAGCGTTGCTCTCATATTTTCATAAAGCAGAATCTGCTGACGCAGGGCCAGTCTGTAGCTGGGGCCCGTGGGCAACTGCCTCACACTGTGGCTAAATATACTGGCCTGCACACATCCAGTGCACACGCTCACTCCTCTCAGCTTACACTGTGTTTTTAAATATGAAAACACTGCCAGAGTCCAGTTTCAGCCACCGTTCAGGCCAGCACCCTCCAGCGCGAAGCTGTTACTTTTTCCTCCATTCATCAGTGCTGTCTGAGGCTGTGGGTGAAAGGATCTGGTGTACGCCCGAATGCGTTTTTGTGCATTTTCAGGAAAAAAGCCTAGATTTTGGACATTAATCTAAGAAAAATAGGAGAAACCTGCCATAACAAATCCAATAAAATGGTTGTTTACAAGTTTATACTAACTGTTAGGCTTCTATATAGGCACTTCTACAATGGAATATATTATTATAGACACATATGTTATTCTTACTTATACATATTTAGTACAGGCCACATTTTATTTTTTATTAATTTTCCAATCTTTTCATTTGTCATTAATCATTGATTCTGAAAAAGGTGTTGCAATATCAGACACTTGCTTGACCAGGGTGCTAAAATGTTTGAAATGACTGTAGCTTTGTTTTGTTTAGCACATTTTTTATTATGGATAAATAATTTCAAGATGCTATATGCTACATAAAGTGTGTGTGTGTGTGTGTGTGTGTGTGCATGTGTGTGTGTGTGTGCGCGTGTTCGTGTGTTTGTGTATGTGTGTGTGCGTGTGTGTGTGTGTATTCTGTGGCTTGTGACGCTATGTGACTGAAATTGATTGTGATGATGATGGAAGTGTTCAGACTTTCTTACTTTGCCTTCACACATTTCTCACAACCTTTCACCATCCAGCTCTCTCTCAGTCACCTTATAGAGCATGTCCATGTCCTTGGAGAGAAGCTCCTCTGGCTTTGTGCCTTGACGTCACACTCTGGTTAATATCCAGAATTTGAAACTGACCGCACTGCTTTTTTTTTCTTTCATTTTGATAGAATGAGTGTGACAGGTTTGAAATGCAGCTCAAGATCCCTGCCATTTTGAGAGAGAAAATCAGTGACTAAATTTGACAGTAGGAGCAGCTTTATATGCTATTGTTGTGACTTTTTTTATAAGATCAGGTAATTATGTGATAAACGATCCTATAAATATTTTTATTTTCTCCTGCAAAGGGCGTTAAGCATTTGGCTGACTCCATCTCTGATGGTTTGGTGGGATGGATGGGACATAAGCGTGGAGTCGGGAGTCTGGAACTGAGCTTTATTAAACATTGGCATGAATGTACACTCACAAGCACTCAACTCGACGTGTTACTTATACAACTGAACCAAATGTAGATCAAGAATGACCGACTCTCTGCTCTGACTCATTGGGCTCTTTATGCCTTTGAGGAAATGAGGCACACCAGACGTCATGACAAGGCGTCAGGTGTGCCCACTACCGTGACACTGTCACTAAACAGATCCCACTTTATTCCTCAGCAGGGAGTTAAGAGAGATTGGAAGTAAGCGATAGGTGTTTCTTGTACGCTGGCTTGTGAATTGGTAAAGATGTGTGTTTCTGATAAAGTGGTCAGTGAGTGGAACTACAAGATAGACATTTCTAGTAAAGGGAAGTATAAGGTCGTTGCATGTTTGTAAAAAGGGCGCATTGTGGGTCCATAACACGTGTTGAGACAGAAATAACAAACAGTTTGTAGTGCTGTATGATTTGATGGGAGGAATTCTGACATGTTGTAGTTTGGCGCCCAGAATGAAGAAGATATTAGAAGAGACATGGTGCCAAAGAAACCAAAGGAGAGGAATTGCTCTTTTAATGTGAAGAAATATGGTCTTTCCCTTTAAACCTTTAGCCCTGTGTATCTCACAGCTTCACAGTCCTGGGGTTATAGTAACGAATCTATCTACAAAACTGTTACTCCACATCGGACACAGGGCATGCCATCCCACAGCTCATAGACATTCCTAAAATACAACACACCCTCCCATAAATACTAGAAATGTTTAAATATCTAATTATGAGACATCCTCCCCTTTTTCTCTGTCACCTCATGTATTAACCGGTCACTGACCCCAGCCTCTCTCCAGACTGCACCTGCTATATCAAGAATTCCCTGGCATCAGTGCAGCTTTCCTTCCAAACGTCTGCAATTCTGGGATAGCAGCAAACTGATTTCTCTGGATGGATTTGAATGCATTGTGTAGCCTCTTTGCCTGGTGTCCTTTTGTTGTGAAACATTAGAGGGAACGATTAGAGGGATACTTTGATCCATTTTTGTAGACGAATCAGCACATTATCTACAAATTGTTCAGTTAATACATCAAATGAAGGGATACTCATGTGACTCATTAACTCATATAAAGCTTCAGATATGAATGAGCACTTTATAAACCACCAGCCTATTAAAACAGAAGCTACTGAGAGCCAGGAGTATCTGAAGTACGGTTTATGTGAACAGATCATGAAGCAGCTCCTCCCACCCAAAGTGTCACCTTTAATAATAAAAAAAGCACAAGACAGCTTCCCTCTAATGAACAGGCAGGCACAGGAGATGGATCCAGTGGACTCATGGACTCCTGTGTCTGGTTTCATTTTTAAATTAAGTGTTTTTAATAAAGTGACTATTGGTCATTGTGAAACAGCGAAAGCACAGTGAAACCCAACTAAATATTTCCTCTGCTTTTCACCCACACGTGCAGCAGGGTGAAACGCTTCTGGGGAGTAGTGATAGGAACAGAACTTTGCTCACAGGGTAGATCAGGGCAACCTGCTGGTCTGGGATTCGAACCTACAACCTTCCAGTCCTGGGGTCCTAAGCACTAGGCCACTGCTGTCCACAAGTGATATTGTAATTTATCATAATAATGATAAATATCAACATATTGCCCAGCACTGGGTTAGAGTTTGCCTGAGATGTATGGTCTATTAGCACAAAAAACAAACATTAACAATATTACAGCAATATTATCACTTTTTTAAAATTCTTTTGTTTTTACCACTTCTTGTGCGCAGTTAAACTAGTCTCTTAATTACTTGCTGAAATTAATTTTCTGTTTTTTCATAACAAAGGCTTACAGATTGAATCATAAAATCCTAACAAAAAGGAATTAATACTTACCTAAAACAACATAAATATGCATGTCTAGCTGACCAACTTCTTACATTGACATTAGCAAACTTATAGCTTTGAGCGTTCCTGTGTACAATACACCAAAGTTATGTACAATTAAAAAGGTAAAAAAAAAAAAAAAGTTTAGATTAATTTTTTTTTCAAATGTAATATTACACTATTTTTGCTCTAGAAATGATTATGAAGCATATAGGTGTGCTATAGTATGATATATTTTGAGGCATACAGTATAAAAAGTATTAAAAATAGTATAAAAAGGTTTTTGCTGTTGATTTTGGGCAGAATGGTGTTAAAGTAAACAACAACAACAGTGCCTTGACATGGGAAACACAGAATCAGATCTCACATCTTCACTGCTTTGTATTAGGGAAACTTGATAAATATATTTTGTGAGCTTCTTCACTGTATTGTTTACTGTGAAGCTGAAAAAAGCCAAGGCCATACAAAGAATGATGGTGAAAGATGTGAAAAACAAGATGTGGGTAATGTAAACAAATCTGATTGGCTGCTTTTTGTCCTCAGGGCTCGGGAATGGGCAGACAACTTACAGGAGGACCTGGTGCAGCTGATTGATGAAGAGAGTGGAATACACCAGCTCAGTGAGGTAAAGTCCCTTTACTGATCCTGTCCCATCCAGACTGCAGTTTACAGCCTCCTCATGAATAATGTAAAATAAAAATCTGGAACTTTTTTACTCCAAACCCTGAAGATCAGGCATTTGTCAGAAGTCTAGGAGACGGCCATACAAGCTACGC
Source organism: Hepsetus odoe (assembly GCA_017165825.1). Taxonomy (NCBI): domain Eukaryota; kingdom Metazoa; phylum Chordata; class Actinopteri; order Characiformes; family Hepsetidae; genus Hepsetus; species Hepsetus odoe. The sequence continues at coordinate 4,233,010 of CM029372.1, read as the reverse complement.
CTCTCACTTGCAGTTCCTTCCATGCGATTTGCAGCCAAATGGCGACTGTGAAGGCAGCCTTGCCTGGGGCTCCTTTGCTCTTTGCTCTTTCCACTGATGCTCCACTTTGGTTTACTCTTGATGCCATGTTGAGCATCTCCATCAGGCTCGCTCATGACTCAGGAAGAAGACTGAGGCTGTGACTGATGCCCTGCAGTAAAAAGCATCAAATAATAAAGAAAGACTTTCGTCCTTCTGGAGGGTTCATGTCAGATGAGGAAAGACCCCCTGGCTGCTAAATAATTGGCTATTTGGCATTTCTGAGTTGTGCTTGCCACTGGAATATTCTATGATATGTCTTATCCCCTTAATTCTCTGTAATGTATGTATCTTGCATTAATTCCGTGTTTTGTTTTTTTTTTGAGAATATGACAAGTGGAGAGAGACATGATGATATAGTCTACAATTTAAATAGTGAACAAACTATGCCTGCAGTTAGACTTATCATGCTCTGATGACTTCTAGTGCTTAAGATGTCAATATTAAATCACAAAAGGAAATAGGAGTATTATTGACAAGAAAAAAAATAAGATTGCTTTATTTTATTGTATATTTCAGAAAAATATACTTTATTGTATATTTTTTGAAAATCTGCCATAAAATCTCTCAAACATATGAAATATCGGCGACCCTTTTCATCACCCTTTTCATAGCAATGAAAAAAAAAGTTCTTTCCCTGCTTAAGGTAATGTTTGCACACATCTACTCTGTTTTTAGCCTCCAATGACAACATAAAAACAATTAATGTTCAAAATTTAAAATCATTCTCAGAAATGTCTTATCTGTGCTTTATTTAAGTCCTCCAAAATGAAAGCTGTTCTTCCTCAAACTTCACACTTCAAGTTTTGATCATTTGTCCTTGCTTTGAGAAATAATTTTGGTAGAAAGGAATGAACTGAAACTGAAAATGTATTTTCTTAGCAGTTTCAAATGGAGGCTTATTCACCTTCAACCGATGTGAACAAGACACACAAAAAAGAAACGCTTATAAAATAGACTAATTGGCCTGTTCCATTTTGCTTGATTGCATTTCATTCTCCCCCGTCTAGCTCTCTTTTTTCCTCTTTGTCTGTCTCTCCTTTTTTCTCTGCTTCTCTCTTCTCCCTCTCCTTTTTGGTCAGCCTCCCTTTCTGTCACCCCATTTCTGTTTCTCTCTTTACTTTGTCGATCAGTCTACCTCTAATTCTTTTTCTTTATCCCCCCGCCCCTTGTCTATCTCTCTCTCTCTCTCTCTCTCTCTCTCTCTCTCTCTCTTTCATTGTTTTCTTCGATGACACTTACTATCCGGTTACACATCGATTGCAATTACTTCCTTCAGTCCAAAATGCACAGACCTCACCAAATTGTTGATTTCTTTTGTGAGTTGTTGAGTTTTCAGGTTTTTACCACAGCATTTTTAAGTTGTTTATTCAGAGGAGTTCTCTCCTCAGTCTCCTCTTAATGAGAAGAAATGCAGGTTCAGTTGTGTTAAGATCTGGTGATTGATCTGGCCAGTCCAAAACCACTTTTCCCAAAACCCCTGTTAAGGATCCTCCTGATTAGTTTGTATGCATTTCCCTCAAAAGTAGCAGACAAAATGTTTCTGTAGACTCGACCCTCCGTTACTTCTTCAATAAAGGTTCAGAAGTTCCAGAAGCAGCCATGCAAGCCCAAGCCATGACACTACCACCACTGTGCTACAGATGAGCTTGTTTGTCTTGGAAGATGAGCATAGTCCTTTCTTTTTCCACACTTTGGCTTTTCCAGCATTTTTGTCAGTCCATAAAACATTGTTCCAGAATTTTTGTTGCTCATCCCTGTTTTGGTTTTACAATTCTCACTGCTGGTGAGTGAAGTGAAAGGGACAATTTGTCATTGTGAAACACAGCACACAGTGGAAAAAAACAAAATGCCAATCCAGGGAGCAGTGATTGGGATAGTACCTTGCTCAAGAGTTTCTCAGGGTAACCTGCTGGTCTGGGATTCAAACCCATGACCTTTCAATTTCTTTAGGCCTTATCCTGAACAATTAGGCCACTGCTGCAGTTTGCATTTGGTAGCTTGTCCCAAACAGGGTTGCGCTGGTGTCCAACCCAGCACACACAGGGCGAGGACAGGGGACGCACCCTGGACAGGTCACCAGCCCATCGCAGGGAGAAGCTAGACGGGGACGGCACCTTGCTCAAGGGTACCTCAGGGCAATCTATAGGGAAGGGGTTCGAACCCCTGATCCTCCAATCATGTGGCTGACACCCTAACCACTAGGCCACCACTGCCCCTGTGCATTTGGTAGCATTTTATATTTATATATACTTTATATTTCTGTTCTCAGTGTTTTCTTTGAACAGCAGATTGTGATGCCTCCATTCCTGCCCTGTGGAACTTGTTCTTAATATCACTGATTCTTTTGGGGGTTTTCTTTACTACCTTCACAGTTAGTCTGTTACTAGCTGCTGTTGTTTGGCTTGACTGATCAGTTGGTAAGCAGTGTTTACTGCTCAGTGCACCAGTGCCTTCCTTCTTTTTCAGGACATTTCATACGTTTTAACTGATTTTTCCTCTTTTATCAGCTTCAAAATTGCATGCTTCTCAACCATAGGCTTAATTTGAACTTTTCCCTTTTGCAAGCTTCACAATAGAAATCCAAAGCTGCAAACCAGAGTAGATATATAGAACTACTTATATTTCAAAGAATAATTCTAAAAGGAAACTCCTGAGGAACAACAAACACCTGACAGTTTGTCAAGTTTCAAGAAATGTGTTTCCATGAAAAACTGAGTGGACAGATACAGAAGGTGGATGAAGTTCAGCATATATATATATATATATATATATATATATATATATATATATATCCCCATCACTGCTCCCCAGCGCTTTTAATAGCTATCCCCTGCTACACAGTGTGTATGGATTAAATGCAGAGGCTGCATTTCTTTGTGGTTCATATTGTGATGTGTATTCACAATGACAAGTTGTCACTTTCACTTCACTGAAAATAAATATTAGCAAATAAAGGATGAAAATTGTATCTCATTTGTCATAGTCACGTGTTCAGTGCACAGTGAAAAACAAATCCAGCCCAGTTGGAGGGCACTGTAGAGTAACAAGATAGAAATAGAATTATTCACATTTGCCTATTAGAGGGAGTGTTGATAGTTAATAAGTGTCTTATATTGATCCACCTGATGGACTGCTGGTGCACTTCCAAGAAAGAATGGTCAACTTCTTTTAGGGGGACTCCACTCGGTCTTGCTAAGTCTGCTTTTGTTGGCTTAAGACTAATGAGGGCAAAACCTGCTTCATTTGAAAAGCAGATTTGCTTCATTTAGTCTAGAGTTTAGATTGAAGACTTTTGATTGAAACAACACACTTAGTGTGGAAGAAGGTGGCCAGGAGATGGGCTGCAACTGGACACTGCTTTTCTATGCAACTTTGCCCAAGGTTGTGGCATTGTTTAAAACTGCCAAACTGAAGTCAAGGAATTCTCTTTTCTATCTCTTAGAGGAACCACTTATCAAAGAGGCACACTTGGACACAACAAGTGCACTGGGCCTCATACTGCATTCCTCTACCACGGTCAAACTACAGCACTTGGTGGATTCAGCTGGACTGCACTGGGTGACACTGGCCATTGCTTCTACTCTTGGACTGAGGTCCATCCATGTTTAATCTGTGGTTGAATAGGCTGGAGCAGGAAGAGTGGTCATTACTACGGGACTACTGGTACATTCCCAAAAAGCAGTGCAGTTAATCTGGTCAGCAACTCTAATGTGGATGAAGTCTGAGTAAAGTTTTTGTTAAAATTCTCTATGCTCTCTCTCTCTCTCTCTCTCTCTCTCTCTCTCTCTCTCTCTCTCTCTCTCTTTCTCTCTCTCTATCTGTCAGATTTACTACAGTCTCAGGAAACACTACAGTGTGGAGGAGAACAATGCCAAGCAGTTGGTGGCCAACGCTGCCCGCAACTTTGAACGTCTTCTGGCTAACCGCTCCAAGGCTCTGGAGGTGAGCGTTCAATGTGTTTGCATCAGACAGAAGTAACACAGCACAGAACCCATCTAAATGATAAGTGGGTTAACCAGACTTGATTAGATCTTTATTTCATGCAGCTACTAAAGAGCTAGACTTTTTGGTGGATTTTTCCTTGTTCCTGGCAGCGCCAGTCCCATTGTAACTGAATTAGGATCTGCAGGTGACTCTCAACTGGATCGATCAGCATTGATCGGAGTGTGGCAGCAGAAACCAGTTTGATGTGTAGGGCCATTTCGCCCAGTGCAGGCCTGTAATTAAGCTTGAGATGGGAACACACCTTCATTAGTAGCTAAAGCTGGAGGGTTTCCATGGATGCGAGAATGGACACCCGCAGAGCCAATCATGCTGATGGAGATAAACGTACAATTCGCTCAAACAGCAGAGAAAACACCAACTGTTGTTCTTGCACCTGTGTGTGTGTGTGTGAGTGAGTCGGGGGGAAATCAGTGTTATGGATGTTTAACTCCTGCCATTGTCATTCAGGTAATGTACACTGATGGTTATCAGAAGACGCTTTTATTGGTGAGCGTTAAACACATCACTGACAGCTCACCCTGATGACTAAATGAAAGTATTGACCTTTCTCTCTCTCTCTTTCGATGATGTTCACTCTCCCTTGCTCTCATTTCATATCCCCAGGCCAGTGGAGGTGCAGTTGTGAGGTTAGTGCTGGTGGCGGCAGTCACAGCAGAGCGATTTTGCAGAGAGAATGCTTCAGAGCACTCTGTCTGTGTCAATTGCTGGAGTTAATGGCCTTCAGGCTCAGTCAGAATGCCCGGAGAGTCTATTCTGGCCTTACATGAACTAATTTGGAAAATTGCTATCATGTACCATCTCTGATGCACACCCACCCTCCTCTCACTCATAATACACCCACACCCCTGCCTAGGCTCACACACACACACACACACACACACACACACACACACACACACACACACACACACACACACACACACACACACACACTAAATAAGGTGACCATGAGGGCTTTCAGCATTGTGTGTTGTGTTTTAAAAGAAGTGAAGAGGACAACAGTAGCCTCAGTCTCTCTGTCTCTCTCCCTCTCTCTTCTCTCTTTCCATCCCTTTTTTTATGTTTCATATCTGCCTCTCTCTTTCCCTTCTTTCTCTTTTTCCCCTTGTTTCTCTTTTGTCATTCTCTCACTGTTCTTTTTTCTTCATTCTCTTTTTCTTTTCTGATCCGATTGTTTTGAATTTTTCTCTCTCTTTTTTGTTTTTGTTTCTTCTCTCACCCTGTTTCTTTGTCTCTTTTTCCTTTTGGTATTTAATTGACTTTATATCAACCTCTCTCTGTTTTTCATCTCTCTCTGGTTCTCTCTCTCTCGCTCACACACACACATTTTAACAGAGGTGAAGGACATTTCTCAGTCAGTCCTGATTGTTCTCGGGAGTACAAGCTTGTTTAATGGTCAGGGACAGCTGGGTGGTCAGAGTGTGATCTCTCTGAGTGCTGAGATTGAATTGGACTGATTGACTGACAGGAAGGTTAAGTTGATTAGGGGGGCTTTTAATTTGACTCTGTCCATCAGCAGGCGTCTAGAAGCCTCTTGTGATTTCAGTGGGCGAGGCTCATGATGCTGCACTACATGACGCTGCATAAAGAATAAAGTATGCCACACTGGTTTACACTGGGAATAAAAGCGTTGTTTTGAATATCATCATTATATGCTCCGTCTGTAGCATTCCATCTTTTATCATTTTGACACGTTAACACATTGTAAAATGTAAATACATTGTAAAAGCAGAACATCTGAGAAAAACATACAAAACTTACAAAGTAGATCCCAAAACGCAGGTGTTTTCAAGTGTATTTTTAAACAAGTAGAAATCTTTTCTAAGGAGAGGAAAAGTCCTGCAGAGCAGGCAGATAAAGGTTACATTGAAATCTACTCCTCTAAGTCTTCAGTGAACGTAGATTTTCCAGAAAATTTACAATGAGACTCTTAGTCACTCAGGACAGGAGTGTTGGCCATATGCAGAGAATGTAAATGTGAATTTGTTCTTAGTCTATTCTGACTATTACTGTTTTTTTCTTTCTTTTATGATCCCAGGGTCATTGCAGGGAAAGGGAAAGGGACCCCGATTAACATGAACTGATTAACGAAAAGAAATGAAATGAGAGAGAGTGACAAATGTCTTATTTAGAGAGAGGCAAACATATTTTCCAGGGATATAGAATAAGAAAGTGACAGAGAAAGAGGGAGAAAGAGACAATAGAGTGATAGAGACACAAAAAACAAGGAGACAGATAATAATGAAAGAAAGTCACATGGCTCTTTGAGAGAAAATAACATTAGGAAATTGGAAGCAGAGAAATGTTTGGGTTTATTTTGTTTTCTCTCTCTCTCCCTTTTGCTCTCCCTCTTTCTGTCTCCAGGCCTGGGTTCCTGCAGCTCTTTGATATGGCAGATAAAACAGAGACAGATGGATGAGTCAGCCTATGGGCTGTTTCTTAGACAGCTAAATATCATTAGAGCCGTGCTTCCGCAAGCAGGCCTGTGGATTGCCGCCCTTAGAGATTGCTACTGTAAACACAAAACTTTCCTTTTTTCCCCCCTTTCCCTGCCTCCCTCTCTTTTTATGAGAAGTGGCTATAGGTTAGGAGAATATGGATGATAAACACTGCTGAGGGAGGGAATATTATTCAGAGGTCCTCCTGAGAGGATGGTCCAGACACGGTTAATCTTAGCATGCCAAATTTTAAAAAAATGTGACAACCCTTATCATTGTGAAATGCAGCACAGCACAATACAACGAAATTAAACCTCTGCTTTTCATCCATACACACACGTGCGGCAGGGGGCAGCTATTGAAAGCACCCAGGGAGCAGTGACAGGGATAGTACCTTGCTCAAGGGTACCTCAGGGCAACCTAATGGAGAGGGAATCAAACCCACAATCCTCTGATGTGGGGCCAACTCCCTAATCACTAGGCCACCACTGTCCCAGCTAAACTAGCATCTCCAGGAACTCAGCACAGTTTGTGTAATTTTTTCATTTACATTTACTGCATTTAGCAGACTCTCTTATCCAGAGCGACTTCCATGTCCTAATTACTGAGAGCCCCTGGAGCAATTTAGGTTTAAGGGTCTTGCTCAGGAACCCAATGGTGGTAGTGCCAGAGGTGGGAGTTAAACCTGCAACCTCTTGATTCATAATCCTGTAAGCAAGTACCCTACCACTAATCCAACATCACCCAGCACACACCTGACTCAACTCTTCTATTAATTGCTAAGCTTAGTGAGTATGTTTGAGTAAGGGAGCCCTCCTGTGCTGCAGCTGTGCACCTCTGAACTATACATGCAGATTTATTTTCTTTGTGAGTTCTTTATGATTTTTAGAGAGGAATGCTTTTTGGAGACAAAGTTAGAGAAGGGAAGTTAGAGAAGCAAGGTTGCATTGGTTTGGGAATGTCCAGAGGAGCGATGAGAATTATATTGGGTGGAGGATGTTGAGGATGGAGCTGCCAGGAAAGAGGAAAAGTAGAAGACCATTGGTTTATTAAGGCTGTAAGAGAGGATATGCAGGCAGGACAGGTGGCAGAGGACCGAAAGAATTCGAGACGGTTGATCTATTGTGGCGATACCTAAAAGGGGGCAGCCGAAAGAAGAAGACTGGCATGGGGTGGTTGTGGTCTAATGGTAGGATACTCAAACCAGAGGTCACAGGATTGAATCCCAACTCCAGCACTACCACCATTGGGTTCCTGGGCCAGACCCTTAACCCCAAAGTTGCTCCAGGGAGACTGTCCCTGTAGTTAATAAATGTAGGTTGCTCTGGATAAGAGCCTCAGCTAAATGCCATACATGTAATGTAAGAAAGCTTTAATTTTATTTCTCATGTTGGACAGTCAAATATCTCAGTCTTTGGGGATTTTAGGTCCAAAGAATCAAATTTAAAGTCACAAATATTTGGTACATTTTTCTGTGTTCGTCATACTGTGGTATCAAGACTCTCAGGGATCATTCTAAAAAAATATATCTACAAATACAGATGTAAATGGGCAGCCATACTAGATAGACATTGGAATGCTCATTCCATTTAGTCCTAATTAGAAATGTATAGATCATTACAGGTACTCTGCAACAAGTGCAATTCCGTGTACAAGATATGCATTCAGTCTTGTATCTTTTAACTGCAACAGTTGAACATTACATATCGACTGTAATTGTACAAGATGCTTTATGGAGCACTTTTAGGCACGCCTATAGGTTGTTGTATTTAATGAAGAAAAGCAATAGTGCAAATTATATGAGTGTAAACTCATTCGCCACTTATGTATACCAGCCTTGTATCTCCATTTTACCAGCTTCACTGTAAGGTTCTCTTTGTAGTGTACAGTTACAGATCCACTGGTCCACCTGTTTCTGTGCACAGGGTATTCGCTCTTATTCTCAGTTTCACGATGCCCAATGGACCAACACTGTGCAGGAAATATGAGAACAGTAGAGGATTCTCAGCACTGCAGTGGTACTGCGTTGGTAGTTGCTTGTTGTCTCTCCACTTTATTCGAAACATCTCACCTGTTGATCCACATTGTAGATGTTAAACTATCAATCATAGTTTGTTGAATGCTCCACAGTTTGTGTTAGTCATCCTTTAATTTTTTGTCAATTTCTAGTCCCATGACTCAATTGGCTAGAAATTCGGTTGACCAGCAGAAAACTTGCAAAAGTAAAGTCTAATTGTGAATTACAAAGTGCACCTGATTAAGAGGTAAGCAGAGTGGATAAAATGAACAATGAGTACAGATTATGATGAGTGACTGTATTTCTGTGCAACAGGTGAATGAAACTGTGTGCAATAACCCATTGACCTGTCTTTGACTACTGTTGTAGAAGGCATTCATTTTCTTTGGTATCATTGGTTTTTCACTTCTCATCACTTTAATAAATTATTCAGCTGCATTCATGCTGTGACCTCTGGAGCTGAGTTTAGGGGCAGGCGGGTTCCAGTAATGAAAGCAATCTCTGAAACACCTTTATGCACCCATGATTACTGCCTTCCAGGTTTTTGGACGATGATACCTCTAGCATTACATCATTGTTCAAGCTTCTACACACGAAATAATAATAATAAGGGTGGTGGTGGTCTAGTGGTAGGGTACTTGCCTACGGATCTATGACTCAAGAGGTCCCAGGTTCGAATCCCACCTCTGGCACTACCACCACTGGGTCCCTGAGCAAGACCCTTAACCCTGAGTTGTTCCAGGGGGACTGTCCCTGTAATTAGGACATGTAAGTCGCTCTGGATAAGAGCGTCTGCTAAATGCCGTAAATGTAATAAGAAGAAGAAGAAGGAAAAAATATTCCAAACCCATTGGCAGCTTTATGATTTTTAACAACCTTTAAATGTAAAGGATCTGACAATGTTTACATGAAAAATGTCCCTTATGCAAAATGCAGAGAGACTGTAACATTTTTGCATGACCTTTGCCGGGAACAGCTTAGACCCAAATTGTAATATAGGATTTTTGTTGACGAATGCTTGTTTCATTTCGACATTTTATGGCACACACATTTTCCTTTTGGTCAAAGTAACGAAGACACGCTATGTTGAATATTATTCTAATCAAGTCCAGCTACTAAGTCCAAATGCAATAATTCAGATACATTTGAAAAGCCACCACCTTATGATTGATCATTACCCCTAATTTTGTTTTTTTGCTTGGATTGATTCGTGAGTGAAAATATGAAATAACACTACAGGACAGAACCTATTTACAGTAGTGTTGTCCTTTTTTTGATTGGATGTCTTGTCTGCTAATTTATGCCAATGTTGTAGAATGATCTCATCAATCATGGTGTGATGTGATGAAATTTTATTATATAAAACTATAATCTACCGTCACTAATTTACCAGTTTACAAAGTGAGAGAGAACTACACATACCACCCCAAACACACACACACAGACACACGCATGCACGCACAACTTTTTATGTGGGATCCATCAGAAAGAAAGCACAAAACTTGTTGTCTAGACTTGTTGATTAGATCTCAGAAAGGAGAACTCCACCTTGGAGTTTCATTAAATTAGCTGTTCAGCAGTACAGAGCGGGAGTGCTAATGTTTGGGACATAAAGAAAGAAGTGACATCAGCCTGCATTACCCTGAAGTTCTCTGATGTTTTAACTTTTACCGGTCACTTGAGGATGAAGGTCACTGCAGAAGACAAAGAGAGAGTGTGTGTGTGTGGGCGTGTGTTGTTGGGTATTCATTCATTGATTTGTGGTGCACTCTGAGCTTGAGGAGCGCTTTTGGTCCCTGGCAGTGACTTTAAAAGCTTTTGGCTTCCTACCAACAGCACTTGTCTGTCAATGGCTGCTCTGTTCCAAGTAATCTCTCCATTCTGAGGCTGTCATCTTGATTTAGCTTCATTTAGATGTGTGAGCTGCAAGACAAAAATTAATGACAAGCTTGAGAATTCATGGTGCCTTGGTAGGCAAAGAGGCTCGGGTCAGAAGTGTGGTATTTGAAAACTTTATAGATTTAAACCAAACATGTCCTGCGTGTTTGTCTTTGCTTTTCATTGGCTGCTGGTTTCCATGACACTGGGTTGCCATGCTACCTTGACTTCATAAATGAATGGAGTGATAATGTCTATGTTTCAAACCAAAAGGATGGTAATGAAATCTCTAACTGAAGTATCGCCTAATGATCTTCTTTGTACTTCTGCTTATGTTAGTGTACAATGCTCCTAATCAGGCATTAAGCATAGAGAAAAGGTGCTGGTGCTAAACTGATTTTGAGTAATTGCACTCCTGCGTACCCTTGCAAAATGGCTGTGCATGCTAACACATACATTTACACAGTGTAGTACAATGGCTCATTAGTGGCTCCATTTTTGTCTCATCTGTTAGTGGACTGAACCAGTTTTGACACTCAATTATAATTTTTTTTTCCCTCAGTAATATTGTAATATCCCAAGAAAATCTTTTATATTGTTATGATCTCAAAAATTATTTCTAGATACAGTTAGCATGCCTTTTGACTAACTTTCCACGAAATGGAGGATGAATTTGATATTGATTCTTTGCTGACGTATACTGAGATGTCTGAATCTTGGGCGACACTTACTTTAACAGTTAACCCACCATTCACCATGTATTTGTGATGTGGCTCCTCCCACCCACACAGCCTTCAGAATGTGTGTTTCTCAGAAGTTGCTCTCTGAATGAATCAGGAATATGTTTTGGGTGAAAGGTAACAGGATGGTGATAGCTTAGGGATAAGATACTCAGCTGTGAACCCAGAGGTTGTGGGTTTGAGCACAGTTCCAGCACCATTTGAGGCCCTGAGCAAGGCCCTTAACCCCAGGTTCCTCCAGGAGTTCCTTCCAGAAGCCAAGGAGTTCTCTCAGAATTTAACATAAAGGCTTTAATAACATCACTGCGCACAGAATCTCCAATGCAAATGACCATTGATAGTACAGACTAGCAATGACCGACGCGCTGCTCTAGCTCTGTGGGGCTTTTAGAGCCAACCCTAATAAAGCACACCTGTTCCCTAAATGGAGACTCGGTGCGCCTCATCCAGAACTGAGCAGAGCGCCATCTGCTGTTACACTATCCCTGGCATTAGGTCATGTTCATTGTTCTTTAAATGTATTTTTTTAATGTGTTTTAATAAAAGCAATAAAGCAATAAAAGTACCCTAGCAAGCACAACTGAGTAATTCTCTGGATACACAAGGTGAAGTGAATAAGAACTTTTGGTCACACTTCATTGGATGATTCCACATTTATTTAAAAAAAAAAAAATGTGCTTAAACTCAACAGCATTATATTCTGGTTTAAGGTTAGAAATAGATGCAGATTCAAGGCCAAGGTCAAGGTTAGGGTTAGATTGAACAGAATCTTTTAGATTTAATTTTAAGCTCAGTTACATCGAACATATATTTAGTTGAGTGTTAATGAACAAGCTGAGCATGTAATCTACAGTATCTACAGTGAATCAAAGAAATAAAGTGTGACTGAACTTTTAAGGAGCAGGAAAAACATGCAACTTATAATGAACGTTACTGTAAAATCATTTTGCTATAGGTTTTTGGTGTTTTTTTGTTGGTGTAAATTAATGTGAAAATTAAACACAATGTAAAGAGTTGGTAGGACTGGACTGAGAGTGTGATCATGCCCAGCTCTGTGAGTCCTGTGCATTCACAGTTTTTAAATTGTTTTATTATATCTGTCTTATTTTTCAGTCAAATACTAGATGCTTAATATGGCACTCAGTTTTAATAACATTTTAAACTTTGTTTCCTCCAAAAGCAATATAAATAGACGGTCCAAAGACATGCATAACAGGTGAATTGTCCTCTGGGTGTGAATGTGTGTGTGTGTGTGTGCGTGAGCGTCTTTGTCTTTGTGTCTGCCCTGCAATGGACTGTTGAACTGTCCCGGGTGTTTCTCTGCCCCGGACTCATAAATGAGACAATTGATGTGAGAGAATAATTCATTCTACATTAATTTCACAGAAACTTACTGTCATTTTGCTAGTGGTCAAAAACTGAACTGCACTTTCCAAAATTAATCAGTGAAAGGAAGATCTAGGGTGGCACCCAGACTCTTGTCCAATCCCAGGTCACTTGTGCCACAGCAACCACCCCTCTGTCTTCATCTCCATTGCATCTACATTTACATTTACATTTACAGCATTTAGCAGATGCTCTTACCCACAGAGACTAACATCAGTGCTTTATCTCCACATCTGATCTTCATTCTCATAACCTGCTAAAATTCAACTGCTGATTACCTATTTCCCAGCCAAATAATGTATTTATAAATCCTGTTACTGACTAAAGTAAAATAATTCATCGTCCTAGATAAGTGCCAAAAGGTGAAAAAGAGAGAATCCCCTCAGTATTCCTTGAACAGGTGTGTCTTTAGATGACACTGGAAGACCGCAAGGGATTCCGCAGTTCTGACCACAAGAGGAAGTTTGTTCCACCACCGAGAAGGCTGAGAAAATGTCCTCTTCTCTTGAGGAGGAGGTTCAAGGCGAGCAGTGCTTGATGATCTGTAGGGAATGGCATGATGTTTGATAAGTACAATCAAATAAGAGGGTGCACGACTGTACTTGGCCTTGTAAGCAAGGGTCTTAAGTGTAAGATTTAAACTGGATACCAGCAGCCACAGGGAGCCATTGTTATTTGACAACTTAATCTGTTTTTTTCTTTCCCTCACTACACTATCCTGGTCTTGGCCATCACACGATACCACTGACACTGTGAGGGTGAAGTCTGCACATCTGTTGAAGCTAACACAGACTCTTTGAGAGGCTACCATGACAACAAGTAATAGTTTGAGAGGGAGGGACATCCAACCCTGCCAAACTGAGTGAGGCCTGTTTGCTCTTTTGAGATGAAAGGTCAAATGCTTCCAAAAGGATGCATAAAAAAAAAAAACATTGCCTTAGATGGTGCTGTGTTACATAGTAAGGGACCAAATCTAAACAAAAGCAAGACATTATTAATGATTCCACATTGTATTCCTGGCAAAATTCAATTTAAAAAGCTGATCTACAAGAAAATGTAAGTGTTTTTAATGTTTTAATGATCACACCCTTCTCTAATCCCCTTTAATTCTCCTTGCACTCTCAATAGAGAGAAGTAAGAAATGGAGAGATGAGAGTAGCCATAAAGTTGGGCACTGTCCTTGCATAATAAGTATGAGTTGTGGGTTAGATCATAATCGCTATTGTGAGATTGCCTTTCCTGAAGCCACAGCCAAGAGCATTAAGCAATTACCAAATATGGACTTGACTTTAATATCTCGGGCCAGTGCAGAGCAAGTGCTTCATGGATGAAATCATTCTGCATAGCAGGGTAGAGTAAAGCAGAGAAAGGAATTCTGCTCTTAAGAGAAACCCACCTTTCGAGAGTATGGAGACATGGCATTTCTGGGCATTCACAATGATTTAATCATGTCATGTAAAACTAAATCTTCCTTGTTTTCAAAAATCTTGTTTTTAAAATAAATATCAACCATCTCAGCCTCCAGCACAATGGTAAAAAGCAAACATTCACAAAAAGGTATGAAGCAAGTTTTTACTTTTCTTGAATATGGCCCAAAAAAGGAAAGCTAAGCAGAGCTATATTTTCCATATATGCATTTTAATGTATCTTTAAATCTTTTCTTAAAGACACAGTAAGAAAAGCAGCATGTTTAATCATGAAGGATAAACACTTGAAAGCTTAGAAATGCAGAGGACAGGAAGAAATGGAAACTGATGACCCGCTGTGGTGACCCCTAAACAGGAGCAGCTGAAAGAAGAAGAAGAAGAAGAAGAAGAAGAAGAAGAAGAAGAAGAAGAAACATGGCTTGGAAATTGATGAAAAGATGAATTCTGAGTGATTTTCATGTATAAAATCTCACAAACATTGAAAGTGCACTTCAGGGGGGTGAAATAAAATATACATGTGAACAATGCAGATTTATTTGGGGGAAACAAAATCACATGTGCACATATTTTTGACCGCTGGGAAATATCCCCACACATTATGACCTTTTATAACTTCTCAGCTGTTAAAGTGAGTGTGGAGAAATAAACAACACTATTATTTGTTTTATTACCAAATGTTTTTTGCCCCTTCTTAATCATAAATTCACAGTGAAAATCAACCAATACGTGTGTAAATGGAGGCAAGGTTGTCAGAATCAAATCTGATTGTACATTTCCATGGTGGGATAGTTACCACACAATTGCAGATACAAGTGCATATCTGTTGCCTCCAGAGTTAACGCACAAGCAAGCAGATGCACACAAACACAAGGCCATCTGTTTAAAGCATGCTCTTGTTTATCGTAGATCTTCTGGATTCGCAATATGCTTTTGGTAGTACAAGCCTGTTTTTTTAAACTGGTTTCTGGCATGACGACAAGTGGCACAACCCCAGTGAATGCAAACTCTACACCTTGAGCCAAGATGGCTCCACTATCCCTTCACTCTCAACCTGCCAACTTAACATAGTTTACCTCGCCTTGAGCCAAAATGGCCCCCACTCTCCATAGCATGTGCCAGGATGATTAACATTTTAATAATTAAAGTCCTCAGAGTAAGAAAGGGTTGCTTTTGGGTGAAGGCGAACTCTGGAAAATCTATTTATTTTGCAGCGACATTTCATTAATAAAAACGTATTTGGTCTCACATCCCTTGCTTCCAGTAACTGCATCAAGCCTGTTTTCCTGTTACTTCACCAAAGTTTGTTGTTCTTTGGTGATGTTTTTCCAGGCTTTTACTACATCATGTCATCAGTTGTTTTTTGAGAATTCTTTTCAGGAGATGAAATGCATGTTCAGTAAAATCTGGGAATTGACCTGGACATTCCATACCTTTCTAACTCCTTTGTTAACTTGGCAGTGTGTTATGATCATCGTCTTGCTGCATGATAAAGATCTTCCTGATTAGTTTGTGTGCATTTCTCTTTAAATGATTTCTAGAGACCTCAGAACTACTTCTACCGTAGTGAATTACATTGTCAATAAAAATGACTTAACCTTTTCCAGAAGCAGCCGTGGAAGCCCAAGGCATGAAACTACCTCCACTGTGCTTCACAGAGGAGCTTTTATGTTATAGATCATGAGCATATCCTTTCTTCATCCACACTTTGGCCTTTCAATCACTTTGGCAAAGATTAACCTTTGTATCATCAGTTCTTTGAGACTCTGAGGCTCATCTCTGTTTTCTTTGAAAAGTGGATTGTGATACATCCACCCTACATCCACCTACATCCCTGTGTTTTTCATGATGTCACTGACTGATGTTGGTTTGAGCCAGCATTTGTGAAATGGACCTTTCTTTCAAAATGTGAGACCTTGATTGACAGCTATATGGTCTTCATGCTGTGATTCTTTTTAACAACAAATGCGGTCTTAACTAAGAGTATTAAGAATTATTTATAGTTTCAGCAATAATGCCAACAAGACCTGTGTAACATCAAACATCTGTCAGCCCCATGTTCCAATACTTGCATACTTACATGTTATTTTATAAATCTAGTTATAAACATGTGAATATGAAAGCTCAAAATCTGGTCTCTCATCTTATATTTATCATTTGATCTTAACTCAGATGACTTCAGTACAGAGAAAGACAAATGGATTGCTGTTGCCGCTTTGGGGGGGGGGGACTGTACCTCAGGAGCATTATTAATTACAGCACCTCCGAAGGCCATTGTGTAGTGTGTGTACACAGCAGACTGCAGTGGGCTGTTGGGTGAAACAATGAGCAAACAGCTGTTGGAAGAAGCTCCCCTGCTGGCCAAGCAAACACAATGATTTTAAATGGAGAGAGAGAGGAGGGGAGAATAGAACTGCTTTCATTGATGAGCATGACTCAGTTCACCACCTCATTATTATTTACCACATCTTGTTTCCTTTGTTGGTATTTGTGCGTCTTTCTCTGTAGGGACACACAGTGGTTTTTGTTTTGCTTTGTCTTTTTTCCCTCCCAGATGTCCGCTTCTCTTTCTCTGTGCCTCTGTTCTGTCAGACTGTGTTGGCTTTAGAGACAGACAGCTACAGCAGCTGTCGTCCTGCAAATGGACACAGTGAGGAAAGGTGATCTGATCGGAGAGCTTTCTTTTCCCAGGACATACACAGTTTCAACCCAAATGCTTTACTCCTTTCGCCTCACCGCACTGAGCCTCCTCAATCAGAAGAATTAAATGCTCTTCGTTTTGAAGGTGCACTAATATGAATTAAAACAGACATTTTGCCCCTATTGATCCATTCATCATGAAGCTGCTTTTTGTACAATGAAACAATGAAACTATGGCAATTAAAGCTTATTCTAGAGGCCTAATGTTTCAAGAACTGGCTGTGTGTTGAACATGTTACTTAAAGGCTTTTTTAGTTATGTTTTTTTAGTGCATTTGTTCTAGTGTGTAATGCTACCATAATAGTTTTATTACGGCAGAATTTCCAAAGAACATAGATCTGTCATGCACATAGATTTTTCTTATGATATATATTTATATACTCCACTGGTATATAGAATACATCGTTCATTTATTGGCGTTGTGATATCAGTCTGTGCAATACTGATAGGCAGCAATGTGCAAATGAGGGTCTGACCTAGAAAATTATTTTTCATAGTGATTAGTCACAGCTCAGTCAGTGTTGCCGGGTTCATGCAATCCAATACACATTATTTTGATGAGTTTTCAACCCTTAAAGATTCCTTGAGATGTTATAAGGGCTCAAATGTGACCATATTTACAGTCAGAAGATGCACCATGTTTTTCTCAGTGTAAGACTGAGGTCATTTTCATTAAAAATAGAATGAAAGAAAAGAAATGTAATGCATTAATAGCATCCAGGGAGATGGGAAGTATGAGAAAGGTCAGGCCTGTAGTGGTTTTAGAGCACTTACCCAACATTTCCTCAACGTTTTGACAGCACTCTCAGCAAATTGGCTCTTATTTGGAGCCTGGTCATGTGTGACTCACTGGAACTTGGCAGAGAATAATGTGGAGCTGTTATCTTTCACTCTCTCATACTTCTTTTTGTGTCTGCCATTGTACTCGCATGCACACTAGAAGAATGGCGAGCAAGTAGAGATGGATCTTTTTGTGTAATACCCCCTCCTCAAAGAAGGAATGCTGTTGTAGCTCATGATTCATGCAGTAATTAGAGTAGAAAGGAATTAGTCAACCCAGAGGGCAGCATAACTATGCCTTAATCCATGTGTGTGAAAGCGAGTGTCTGGGGTGTTTTTACATCCCCCCTGCTTATGTGTGACATGAGGTGGCAATGGAGTTGCTAGTCGCTCTGGGTGTGTGCCAGTATGTCCACAAGAACACAAGCAGTGACAGCTTTTATTAGTGAGTGACTAAAACAGACTAAAAACCTGTGTATGTTTGTTTGGGTTGCACCCCATGGAAATTGATGAAACAAAAAGAAGAATTTCCCTTGCAGCCATTTTCTGTTTTGTGAATTTCTGTGGAAACCCGAAGTCTATATGTGCTGCCATTGTGTAAACATAACATCCACATTCATAGCGCTTTGATTTTTGTTTTAGAAAAAAATAAAAAATTTGAACGATTCTGTTGATTTTGAAAAGGTTCATTAAAAGCCTCACACAAACACACACAGCTATACAGATTAGATTCCTAATGTTACATAGACTCACCATTGTAAGTATATACTGTATATATACACAGGACTGTGCAAAAGTTTTAGGCAGGTGTGGAAAAAATGCTGTAAACAAAGAATGCTTTCAGAAATGGAAGTGTTAATAATTTATTTTCATCAATCAACAAAATGCAGTGAATGAACAAAAGAGAATCTAAATCAAATCAATATTTGGTGTGACCACCCTTTGCCTTCAAAACAGCATCAATTCTTCTAGGTACACTTGCACAATTTTTGAAGGAACTCGGCTGGTAGGTTGTTCCAAATGTCTTGGAGAACTAACCACAGATCTTCTGTGGATGTAGCTTCCTCACATCCTTCTGTCTCTTCATGTGATCCAGACACACTGGATGATGTTGAGATCAGGGCTCTGTGGGGCCAGAAGAACTGATGCTGGTTTGAAGGCAAAAGGGAGTAACACCAGATATTGATTTGATTTAGATTTTTCTTTTGTTCGCTCACTTTGCATTTTGTAAATTGATAAAAATAAACAATCATTATTTAT
Organism: Hepsetus odoe; assembly: GCA_017165825.1. Taxonomy (NCBI): domain Eukaryota; kingdom Metazoa; phylum Chordata; class Actinopteri; order Characiformes; family Hepsetidae; genus Hepsetus; species Hepsetus odoe. The sequence continues at coordinate 4,214,301 of CM029372.1, read as the reverse complement.
ATTTCTGAAAGCGTTCTTTGTTCACAGCCTTTTTTTCCACACCTGCCAAAAACCTTCGCACAGTCCTGTATATATATATATGTGTGTGTGTGTGTGTGTGTGTGTGTGTGTGTGTGTATGTATATGTATATATACAGTATATACTACTATATACTATAGTATGTAGTATATACTACAGTCCAAAATGTGAATAAGAGAACAAGAGTTAAAGGCTTTGACCTTTGAACTCTCACTGTTCCCTGGAGAAATAAGCCTGATTTGTGAGTAGATCACATCTGCTCTGCTGCATTTGCCTGTTTGTACACTGGCAGGTAATGGCGGAAGTAAAGATAATGAATATGAACCTAAAAAACTGAGCAAATAGAATACATAGACTGTTTACAGTTTCAGATCTCTTCTCTTCTTTTACCCACCCCCGTGACATGAGATGATGGATGACTGGATCATGTTCGCCAAATGTCAACTCTATTACGAGTCACTCACACCACACTGGAAGGCGGTCAAAAGTTCTTCTCTAGTCTATGGATTGGTCTGACTAACTGGTGAGAGGATTAACAAGGAAACACAGGATGAAGGATGTGTGAGGCTGGATATGGCTGAAGCCTGCATTCTAGGTAATTAGAAGCTTCTCAGCCATCCTGGAGGGCTTTGACTCCTAGATATTCGAAATGGTTGTGTGTGAAGTTCCTTGATAGTTATTTCGTAATTGACATTATGTTGACCAAATTTGATGTCTGTCTTATGTACATAATTAAAAATTAATAAGCAGGAATATCATACTCCTGGTAACCATAGCAACAGTTAGACCCATAACATCTTTATAGCCTTGTCTAGGACTGTATTGCCATAACTCAGTTTGGCCTTTGCACTTAAATATTCCCCTCCGGTGTTGTTATAGAGCTCACCAAGGCTAAAGAAGTGTGAAATTGAAATTTTCAGGCCATGGATAATTTTTTATCATAGCTAAATAATTATTGTACTCTTGTGCCCCAGGCAAATCTTTCATTTTTTCCTTCATGTCTTTGTGTCTGTAGAACTTGTTAACATGACAGTGTTATTATATAATAGCACTTAATTCCACATATTATACATACTCCATATCTCTGTGGCAGCAGGAGCTCACTCCATGGCAACTGCCTAGCCCAGCCCTTCCTAATGAGACACAATCATCAGGGTTGTTATAGCAACAGCTCATTGACTGTGGAGTGATTGGCTGAGTGTGCGTGGATGATACTGGACACTAAACTGGACTGAATGGGTCTGTGTGTGGGTGTGTATTTGTGTATGTGTGCATGTGTATAACAACTGTTTTCCAGTTGTAATATTCGTAACAGTTGTTTGCTATGAATTATATTTAATTTCACCAAATCGCTCTCATAGTGCCGTTCCAGGAAAACTCCTGTATTATTAACCTTGTCTGTTGTATATGGTGGATTACCACAGTTTTGCCATATCACCACAACCCGGTTCTGGATTTGCAGTAAAAGAAAGAGAGTGGGTTCATTTTGTAATGATTTTCTTTGCTTTAGTGAAAGCGCAGAAAGACCGCTGTCTGTAAACACAATTATAATAGAAGCCAATGATGCCATTCAGCATTCATCTTCTGCTCTGGCTGTGTCAGCTGTCAGGAGGCTAGCCTGCCAACCCGCTGTAGCGAAACAGATAAGTATGTAACATATATATGCTCAACCTGCTAGCTTTTAGTAGTAACGATCAAGAAAACCTTTGTTTTTGCTATCGCTGCTGTAGACTGGGTTAATATTAAAAGAACAAGGTTGATGTGGCCTGAGGACCTCTTCTTCAATGCAGGACCAAGACAAAAACTGACGTACCACAGCTCTGTTTCTGCACAGCTGCATCCAGAATTTCTTTACTCCTCTCATATGAAAGCTAAATTCATGCTTTAATGTTCCTCATAAATAGAAATAGGATGTATTGTGCTCTTACTTTTAATATATTGTTGCATTTATAAGCTGTGATTTAAAAAATATGGTGATATGCATTTGGCAAACATGGCTGCTCAGAGTGATTATATTTCTAATCACTTTATACATATGTAGGGAAGTGCAGCATTAGAAATGTTGCCCAAGGACTTACGTAAGATTTTATATTACCCAAACTGGGAACATACCAGTTACTTGCTTTTAGAGGACCAATATTGCTCACTACTCCACATCAACTACTGCATATTCACCATATTTTATAGAGGCTGTTCTCATATAAAATATTCAGAATTTCAATTCTATTCCATACTTGTGTTTCTTAGAGGAGGAGTTTTTATGATCAGTATAATTTCATGAAATGGTATTGTAATGTGATCTGTGTTACTTATATACAGTGAGATCCCTTACATTTCACTATGCTTTTTATATTTCTTGGCATTAAAACAAATGTTAAAGTTCATTGCATAGGCAAAACTACAGTAACTGTGTTTGTCTTATAACGAGGCATACATCCCATTTTTATGTATGTGCTTTTCTGTATTGTGCTTTTTTTTTATATGCTTCTGTTGGCAGAAAATTGGAAGACAGTAGACCCCTCCCCCTTTTTCTAATTTTGACTCCAATAATGACCTTCACTTGACAGAATAAGAAATTAGACATGGGTTTTCTACGGGGAAATTAGGCACACAGTCCCTTTCTAGATCGGTCCCTATTATGTACCATTAACCTAGTCATTAGGGGGAGACGTGGGGCAGAGCAGCGTGTGATCTAATTTTAGCGTGACATCCTGTTATACTAAAGCATGTCTTCCCTCCTCAGGGTGCTGAACTTAATGTAGCTTATTCTGAGGAGAGCCATTTTTCAGCTGCTGCACAGTGCATTCCTGAATATTGTTTATTTAGAATTTTTTTGCTTTGATCCCAAGGTGTTCTTCAAATTGCTGCAGGTTTAGATTCGTACGTGCACATGGGCGATGCAGTTTTTCTGATTGTTTGGATGACGTTGCCAGTTAGAAGGGTCCCAGTAAAATGCCAGTCATTCAACCCAGCATAATAGAACAGACATTATTACGCTCATAGTTGGCTGTAGCATCTCCTGAGACTGAACATGTGATTCCTGATCCTGATTCCAGATATCTCACTACAATACCAATCATAGGTTACATACTAAAGGAATGGAATGAATTGCTTGTAACATAGTGGATGCAGGGGCTTGCAAATACAGATGAGACGTTTGTCTTTTTGAAAGTAAAGTTAGCTTTCTGGTTTCCTTCTGCGTTTGCCAGCTCACACAAATGGCATTTCAAATAATGCCCAAAAGAGTTGGTAGTTTTTCAGAAATTCCTGATTAAAGAAGGCAACATTTTCTGCCAGTGACTTCAACTATCTTTACTTAATAAAAGAAATGCAAAAAAAAAAGTTGAATAATATTACTTTTGTAATATTCTGAAAGGATACACTGGATGTTTTAAAGGCGTTTCTCTTGATAAGATGCTTTTTAAGAGGCCATATAAGCAAACATTTGCTTGGGGTTTGAAAGGTTTTAAGTTCCCGCATATGTTGATGAGGTAAATATCTGACAGTGTCTGATTTTTCTTTTCTTGTGCTTCAGTCATTGGCCACAGCTGCAGAAAGGTTCCAGATGGAGCACCAATGGCAGGATACTTTTGAGGTAAAAGCACACACACACATGCACGCACACACACACACACACATCCATTGGTGCCTTGATTTAGAAAGTGTTAGTTTAGTCCATCACTTGATGTTCACCTTCTATACCTTATTAAATGTGGACCCCTCAGGAGAGAGCGGCCCGTCTGTCTAACACACACTCATGCTGGTGGAATTGGATCGCTTTCTAGATTGTCATCTAATCAATGTAATCCTGACCGGAGATTTTGTCATACCTCATTTCTGACTACTGTTTCACTGGCACACCTCTGATTGATTGCTGAATTGAAATTTCAATCCTAATTTGTGGTTTTGCAAATGCTCTCTCCCTGTCACAGATTTGCCTTTCAGGTCCTGCATTAACTCTCCAGTCAGAGTTATTCCTGATTTATAGATTGAATTAGGCATAACGAAAGAAGCCTGACAGCATAGGCAGTTGGTTTGATTTGAAGCGTTCTATTTTTCTAGATGTGAGATTGAGCTCAATTCCCTCTCGCATTATCTAATTACCCTCAAAGGTCCCATGAGAACATCATCACAGACTTCTGCATGCCATTAATTATTTTCTATTTTTCTATTAAAAGTTACTTCATTTAGTTAGACTCATCTCCTGGGCTGGACGTGAGTTACTAGAGAGAGGGCAGGAGAGGAGGGAAATCTAATCTATGTTCTGCGCTGCGGTGGGTGAATGGAGGCGTGTTTAATTACCTCAGGGTTCTTTATCAGGCTGTATCATTACTTACAAACGAGTCCTGTACAAAACATGATGTGTTTGTGATCAGAACAAAATTTTAAGGGCCTGCAAGATAAGATAACAAGATCACAAAAGAGAATGGGATTTTCTAATAAGAAAAGATCAAATTTATTGAAGTTAGATGTCAATGGTCATTTTTTTTGCTTAGACAGAAAAAAACAATCTCCCCCAAGCAACCACTTATACTGAAGTGGTTCTTTAGTGAAAACACAGATTGGTTTAAATGTATTTGTACTGTCTTTAAGTTGGGACAGCATGGTGACGTGAGAAGGCCCTGGGTTTTATAAGTGAAAGTGACAATTTATGCCATTGTGAGTACACGGCACAGCACACAGTGAACCACAACATTACACCTCTGCATTTTACCCACACACAAACATGTGCAGCAGGGGCCAGCTGTTGAAAGCACCCGCGGAGCAGTGACAGGGACAGTACCTTGCTCAAGGGTACCTCAGGGAAGCCTACTCTTCTGTTCAAAGACATGATCTTCTGATCCTGGGGCAAACTCCCTAACCACTAGGCCACTGCTGCCCCTTTATATATATATATATATAACTTGGAAATAGCAAGATAATAATAAGTACAAGAGTTGCAGTAAGTGCAGTCAGCCAGCAACAAAACTACAGTAGAATTCTGCTGTTATTTGAGGAAATGCTACGAGTTGGTAGGTCTGTGGGTAAATTTGAAGCTTATCCCGAAGGGGAAGTTCCTGCTTGGGATCTTAAACTAATAACGGTTAGTCCTGCGATAGGAACAGTGTTCCCTCCACATGGCTAAGCTGAACAAGAGTGTGCCTCTATTATGCTGATATGAGTGAATTCATTCTGTAGGACCTTGATTGTTCATGATCTGAGTCAGCATATCACTGAGCCAATCCGCAATTGTAGTCTGCATTCAGTAATTCCACAAGGGCTGAAAATGAATGCAGATCACTTTGTCTATGTAATTGTCTCCAGTCACTACAGCTTCCTTTTTCATGTGGTCCTGACAGGAGCAACAGTGGCACATAGAAGACCTTGCTTTATGCAGGAAACCAGGCAATAGGACAATCCACATTTGCATAGTTTGAATCAGAAAGGGTGTATTTTTTCATTTTAATAATGCTAAGATACTACTGCAAAACCATTGTCATTTTGGTCTAAAATAAAATTTTGTATGCTTTTTGGTAAATGTTTTGCATGCACTTCTTTTACAGTGTTTATGTTGGTGGTATGTTTTACATCCATATGAATGCCAGGACTAAATGTTTGCCAGCAGAACATTGCCCAGAGCATTACGCTTCTGCCACCATCTTGCTTTCTTCCTATACTACGTCCTGGTGTAGATATATCCTGCCCCCATCAGCTGCCATTCTAATCATTGGTATTCACTTTACCCAAATGTGTGAACGAACTGTTTTTTTAACCCCACTTTTTGGGTTGTTACTATGAATAATTCATTGCTTGAGTAGAAACGAACAGAATTATATTGGGAGCAGAATGTTGAAGATGGAGCTGCCAGGAAAGAGGAGAAAAGGAAGACCAAAGAGGAGGTTTATGGATGTGGTGAGAGAGGACATGTAGGCATTTGTTTTGAAGGAGGAAGATGCAAAGGACTGGAAGAAATGGAAACAGATGATTTGCTGTGGTGGCACCTAAACGGGAGCAGCCGAAAGAAGAAGAGAGTAGAAAAGAAAAACAAATAGAAAAAGAGGTAAGAAGAATAAAAGAGTAAAGAAGAGAACAGAAGAGAAAAGGAAAGATGTGAAAAAAAGTGAGAAAGGATGAGAAGAAAGTGAAAGTGACTACGTGTCATTGTGAAACAGCATACAGTGAAACACAACAAAATGCTTTCTCTGCATTTCAACCGTACACACACGTGTTGCAGGGTGCACCTATTAAAAGCACCCAGAGAGCAGTGATGGGGACAGTTCCTTGCTCAAAGGTACCTCAGGGAAACCTACTGGTCTGGGATACTAACACATGACCTTTCGGACCTGCTGCCTGGTCCCTAACCACTAAACCAGCGCTGCCCCAAGAGAAAATTAGTAGAGAAAAGTAAGCACGAAGAGAATAGAAGAGTTGAGAAGATAAGAAAAAAGATGAGAAGATAAAAATAGGCCAGAAGAGAAGAGAAGAGAAGAGAGGAGAAGAAACAGAGTGGGGGTGAGGCTCAGCTGTGATCTGAGCCGGTTCTCAATGCCTGAAGCAGAGTTCTCAGTTTCAGAGTTTCAGTGTAGCTCGGTATAATATTGTGCAGCGGCCTCACTGCTCGGAGTGTGTGTGACGTCGATTATGACCCTCTAAAAGGCCTAGGTGACCTAGAAAGGGTGAGGTCATCAAATTCAATCACATGTTTACTTGCAAACATTTTTTTGTAACTTCTCCACTGTTCTGAGTGTCTGAGTGTGTGTGTGTGCATGTGTGTGTGTATGTGTGTCAGCTCCTATATTACACTCATTAAGAAACTCCATTTCTCCCAGTGGGGTCACATGAGTTCACACCTCCTTCATTGGTCTTTACTGAGAGTCCAAGATCCCTCTGACAGACCCTCATTACAGCGCTGTCAAGCTCCCATCAGCAGACACACACACACACACACACACACAGACACACACACACACACACACACACACACACACACAGACACACTAACACACACAGAGAAAGACCTGATTCTCACTTCATCACCCACATGTATGTGCCCTGAGGACTCATGGCTAATTGTCACAGAGGTAGTGAACTCTTGACTCCATGTTCACTGTGAAGAACATTTTAGAAACCCCTCACAGATCTACAGCGCAACTGCACAGTGTCTGATCTACTGTTGCTTAAACATTTTCAAAGAAAGCTTTACATTTCTTCAGTGTAATTCATTAAAATCAACATTATAACAACATATATATATATATATATATATTCATACTTTCAACAACATACATTCAACAACACACTGCCAACATGTGCTGCTTTGTTCTGTAACACTGTGGCTATCCGAAGGATGAATGTACTGAATGTACCTTCTATTGTTCTGTCTGTTGTTGTCTGCACTTGTTTGTCTTATGTCGTGTCTGATGTTGTCTTATGTATAGCACCAGGGTCCTGGAGGAACGTTATTTAGTTTCACTATGTTCTGTGTATATGGTTGAAATGACAATTAAAACCTACTTGACTTGACTTGACTTTGGATGTATGTGAACGAGGACAGAAGAGTGCACTTGGTCTGTAACAGAGTAATGTTATCATGCATCCTGGAGCTGCATGTGTATGAGTGTGTGTGTGTGTCACATTTATATTACATATGCACCATAACTTGAATAAAGGCTACATTTTATGCCCTCCCAAATATAGAAGATAATCAAATAAACAGTAATGATACATTTACCATTATTATCTTTTGTTTTTATGGTATCATTTTTAAATGTTGTAAGATTATTCTCATGGTAAAGGTCTTGTCGTATGTGTTGTTTAAATCTTGAAACTGTGTTCTGCCTGTACTGAAGTGATGCAGTTAATTGCGGGGGAGGACTCACGCTGTCAGCACAGGATCAATACTGATAAAACCATTAGTCATCTTGGTCAAGATCTAATTCATGCACTAGGCTTCATGTTTACTAGAAGCTAAACTGTGTTTGCCTCAAGGCTCTGAGTCATATGGTGATGCTGTTTTGTTTTAGGTGGGTGGGTTGTGTTGTGTGTGGGAGCTACATTGTTATTACTCAGTGTGAGAATCAGACAAAGAGCTTTCTAAAGTCCTCCATTCATGTCTGCATGTGAAGTGAAAGTGACTATTCTTGTCATTGTGAGGTCACAGCATAGCACACAGTGAACCGCAACGAAATTGGACCTCTGCGTTTAACCCATGCACGCAAACACCGTGAAAGCGGTGGAAGCACCTGGGGAGCAGTGACGGGGACGGTACCTTGCTCAAGGGTACCGCAGTCAGGGCAACCTACTGGTAAGGGGTTTGAACCCACAATCTTCCAATCCTGTGGCAAACTCCCCTTACCACTAGGCTATGGCTGCCCTTGATTATTTCTACTGATTACTGATACCCCCCTCAGCAAACTCTTCCCACACTCTTTATTCTCTCACCTTCCTTATTACAGGCTGCTGTATTATAAAGAGGAAATAGATTAAAGTGTTTAGCATCATCAGCATGATCCGCTGTGGCGACCCCTAAACGGGAGCAGCCGAAAGAAGAAGAAGAGTTTAGTTCATTTAGCATTTATAACACTAGATGTTCTGCCATTGGGCGCACCAGCTTATTTTTTTGTGTGTATGATTTGATTGTAGTATGTCTTTGGATGCAAGCTGGGAAGGTATCTCCCTATGAGATATTTCATCAGCAGGAAATGCTGGAGGTGATATTTTAAAGAAAATTGTAATCTAAAATTTTGAATTTTTTTGTGTCACCTGGTCACAAATAAATAAAATATTCCATTACAGCACAATTGTTACATATAAGGGGGCAGTGGTTAGGGAGTTGGCCCAGCATCGGAAGATTGTGGGTTCGATTCCCTCCCCAGTGGGTTGCGATGAGGTACCCTTGAGCAAGGTACCGCCCCCGTCACTGCTCCCTGGGCGCTTTCAATAGCTGCCCACTGCTGCACATGTGTGTATGGGTTACTAGGCCTAGGGCCTAGTCACTAAATGCTAACCCACCGCAGCCCCAAAACCCAAAGTAAATGGATATAACCCATTTACTGAGGTTAAGAATAAGTTTCGGCTTAGGTTTAGAATCAGAGTATGATTATATATAATATGTTATGTGTGTGTGTGTGCGTGTGCGTGCTTGCCTGTGTGTGTGTGCATTACAACCTCAGTACGTACTGCAGCTCACACCAGCAGCAGGTGTTCCTCATTAAGCAGTCGTAGGGGCAGCCATTGTCATGCTTCGTCTGATAGACACGTGGCGCTAAACAGTGTCTCCAGGGCGAGCGAAAGTTGGAGAGTGAGTGCGCTCATTTACGCCCCACTATCTCCTGTCTTGACAGCCTTCACAGTGTGTGCAGATTGTGTAAATGGGTTGAGCAGCAACAGACACACACACATGCACCCCATACTCTCTGAACATTAGTCTGTACACACGTGAAATGTGCAGTGGAGCATTCATACAGAAATGTTGTCTTATGTTTTGTCTTACAGGATGAAATTCCTTACTACAATGCAAAAGATGAGGTAAGCATTTCCATTTTTGGTTCAGTTTTTACACTAAAAAACAGTAAGCCGTGTTTGTCAGGTCCAGTTTTTGAAGCAGAGCCATTTTAGGCTCTTGAAAAAACTGTGGGGTGTTGATAATGTACTTTCTGCAGAGGCTTTCAGAAGAATGTAATCAATAATACCAGAGCAGTTCAAATAAATTGGAGTTAAAATAACCTTTACAATCTGAATACTTAAGTTCTCAAAAGCGCCACGTTGTAATGACTCTGTTGACAGTGTAGTAACACTTTAACAATGCATGCAACATGTGTGTATATGTGTGGGTTTGTGTCTTTCTATACAATGTTCATATCAAGCAACGCTGTTCTTTGTGTCCTCAGATGGACTATAACAGCACAGTGAAAAACCATAACGTTACCGAATTCAAAGAAGATCCGGCCTTTAGGAGACTTGTATCATACAAGTCCTCTGCAGTCCATATTCCTACTGACATCTATAAGGGCTGTAAGTACATGCATACATGCACACTCACATACACACACACACACACACACACACACACACATGCACACACACACACAGACTAGTAAACTTTTGCTTAAAATCCTGCCAGTGCCAGTCTTTTTCCATGCTCCGTTCAGTCATGTCATCACATTGTGTTATATGTGGACAGCTGAAGGGCCGGTGAAGCCTGCAGACTATATTTAGTGAGTGGCCGTGGTGCGGGTACGGCAGACCTGGCCCCTGATTCACCTCCGCAACAGCTGCTCCTTCTCTCTCAGCTTTCAAAACCTGCAGGCCTCCTCCACAGTCCTGCGAGCGTTATAACCTGTGAATGTTAATCCACAAGTTCCCCTGATCCTTCTCCTATACGTTATTGTTGTCAAATATTCCTCCAAAGTGGATCAGTGAAGCAAGATTTTTAGCACTTTTGTGTTTCTGCAAATGGTAAAAAAGACATGCTGCTGAAATTCAACGAACAAATGCATAAATAACTAAATAAATAAATAATACATAAGGCCATTAAAGTCAGAAGTACTGGATGCAGCTGCAAATCACTACCACAGTCAAGTTTGATTAGTTTTTCCTGTGGTGGTGCTGTAATATGAATGATTAATAGCGACACCTGTGATCTTAATCCAGTTAGAGTCTTTTCAGAAGTGAAAAAGTAAAGATTCTGCATTGAATTACCTTCTGGAAGGAGCTGCCTCTTGTAATAACGGTCCTGTTTGATTCCTGCTGATTCAACCTCATGCTTATGTAATAGCAAAACCTGGGAAAAGTCAACTGCTTCCCTCTTTTCAGCTGTCAAGTAGCCAAGTAGCTCTTTTGAATCATTTCTTTATCATCTGACTAGTGAGATTTCTGAGAAGGAGAAGCAAAATGTTGGAAAGCATTCTGATGTGAGTCTAGTTGGGCTGCACTTCATGAAGCCACTTCCCCAGACTAATGCCATTCAGTCTGGCAGTGTCGGGAAGTTTTGTTTTTTTGTCTTTGCTTTAGTTTGCTTTTAGTTTTTAGTTTGAAAGGGTCGAATTTGAGACATTTGAGACAGAAATATTCAGTGGAGAATTTGTCCTGCACAAGTCATCCAACGCAATCCTGTACAAATTAATCAATATAAGATAAATATGGCTTAACTAACTGAATATAATTACAGTTAATAACAGGTAAAAAAAAATATGAATAATGTAAGATTAGAGATTAATGTACCCATGTTCTCTCAGCAATGGACTGGAAACCCTTCTCTTTAGGAGCATGGGATAGGCTCCAGCACCCTCTTCCAAACTGGTTTGGATAAGTGGCTGAGATGATGAATCTCTTCCTGGGTGAATAAAGAATGTCTTTATTGTCTTTTGCTCTCTTTGTTTACTCTCCTGAGCAATGTGAACACACTTTCTCATTCGTTCTTATCTTTCGGTTCCTTCACCCTTCACCCTCAGTTTGTCTCTGAATGCACTTTATTATTATAGTGGTGTGTGCCAGGGTGTTTGTGGCTCCTTGGGTTGTCATCATCATCTATTTGAGGAAAAGACGCATGAAGATAGACTAACTGCTGAAATGTATGTCTCTCTCTCTCTCTCTCTCTCTCTCTCTCTCTCTCTCTCTCTCTCTCTCCTTCTCTCGTTATTTCAGTTACTGTAGTGCACTCCAGCCCAGGGTCTGATCACTGCAGTGTTTCAGTCTCTTAGTCTTTGGGATCTTATGCATTACCTCAGTCTAAAGCACAGTGCCTCCAGGAATAGCACATACAGACGGCGCCAGCATTCTCTTCTGCATGTGTAAATATGTTTACACAAAAATGGGAATGAGTTGTTCAGAACACACTAACATTACAACGTACTACAACACAGCATGGTGATTTAATGTGCATGTGTGGAAAGAGTCCTAAAACTCTTCTAAAGCCAGTGTCTGCAGCTATTCAGGAGCTGCTGGTGGACTTTAACACCATGTAATGATTAGAGAGGCAAGGACCCAAACCTTGTTCATCCATCCAGTGAATTCAACAACACAGTGTTTTCATATGTTACTTTATTTGTGTTCATTTGTATTTTATATGATTTGCATTAGCAACATTGACTGCAACACACCCTGCATCCTGCATTGTTCTGGAATGCTCTCCAGATGTCCTGATTTAGAATGGTCTCCCTGACTTTACTCTTCTGGAATGCTCTTCTGCATTCTGCATAGAATATCCCATTCTCATTCACACTGTTCTAGAGTGTTCTCCTTCATTTTCGCTATTCTACAGTGTTGTGCTCTTGGTCTGCCTACATCGGGATTCCAGAACGTTGGCAAATTCACACAGCTCTTGAATTATTTGTATATTTACAGTGTTCTACAATGTTCTTCCTTATTCACTCAGTTCTAGAATGTTCTCTTGCAGTCATTGTGTTTCTTGAATGTTCAATCCAATTCACAGTGTTCTAGACAATATTATATATTATATTCTATTATATTCTTATATTATATTCTAGACAATTCTGGAAAACTGGTCCCATTTGCCCCATTCTGGAATCCCTTTCACTCAGTTTTAGAATGTTCACCTGCATCATTTGTGGTTCCAAAATGCTGCTCCTGTTCACACAGCGCTTAAGGATAAGTGAAAGTGAAAGTGGCAACGCTTGTCATTGCGAGGTCACAGCACAGCACACAGTGAACCACAACACAATTGGACCTCTGCATTTAACCCATGCACTCAAACACCGTGCAGCGGTGGGCAGCTATTGAAAGCGCCCAGGGAGCAGTGACAGGGACAGTACCTTGCTCAAGGGTACCTCAGGGCAACTTACTTGTAAGGGAATCAAACCCACATTCTTCCAATGCAGGGGCAACTCCCTAACCACTAGTGTCCACACTGTTCTAGAAAGTTTTGGAATCTTCATAGTGTTCTGGATTGTTTTTTCCTTATACACCTTATATTTATAAGGTTATATAGGGCAGCGGTGGCCTAGCGGTTAGGGCGTTAGCCGCATGATCGGAGGATCGGGGGTTCAAACTCCTTCCCAATAGGTTGCCCTGGGGTACCCTTGAGCAAGGTGCCATCCCTGTCACTGCTCCCCGGGCGCTTTCAATAGCTGCTCACTGCTGCACAGGTTTGAGTGTGTATGGGTTAAATGCAGAGGTCCAATTTCGTTGTGGTTCATGTGTGCTGTGCCATGACCTCGCAATGACAAGGGTTGTCACTTTCACTTTTTATAATCATGTCTAAAGCCAGCTGTTAGTGAATGCCAGGTTAGTGTCTACTGGCCTTTAGTCTAATTACACTCTATGATACTCCTTAACAGAACCTCAGATGTCTTAAAGGAACAATTGTAAGTACAACCAGCTGCAGCCCTTCATTTCTTTCTGAACTAGAAGACTAAAGCTGTCTTAAGAGCTAATCCTCCCTCCAGGACATGATGAAAATTTCAGGTTTGCTTCAGCAGTACAGCAGAGATGTGTGATGCTTCCTGCTGTGCGTAGCTGATAGTAGTGAGATGTCCTGCTGAGCAGCATGTGTGTGTCTGTGTGTGTCTGTGTGTGTCAGTGAGACAGCAGGAGGGGGTCTGAAGGCTAAAGCCGGAGGGCTCACACAGCAAGATCTGCTATGACCATATTCACAAGTCTGCCTGTGTGACTGGGCTTTATTTAGCCCATTACGGTGTAAGTGTTTGAGGAGGTCAGGCTGGAGTTGGTGGAAAGTACAGCGAGACACAGAGAGACATATTTGGCCTCATCTTGCGAGGTACTTAAGACTCAAGTGTAGGTGTTGTGGCCATGAGTGACCATGTTGTGAAATCCAAGCCTCTCTCTCTCTCTCTCTCTCTCTCTCTCTCTCTCTCTCTCTCTCTCTCTCTCGCTCTCTTTCTCTCTTTCACACACACACACACGCACACGCAACACAAACACACTCACACAAATAATACATTTGGACCCTTAACATTTAGAGATGACGAATCCATGTTTTATGCAGATGCCTAGTAGTTTATTTCTTGATTTTGAACATTTTAATTATTGTCATCTGTGTTTTATTTTTGCAGTGAAAGTATGTTCGTGTTTTCAGTTTATTTTATTTGTCTTCATTTAGGCCAGTCTTCAGCTAAAAGCAACCAGTGCAAATGACAATCTATATGTAGTCCTAACAGAGGCATTATAATCTGATTACTTGTGAACTTGTGATTAATCTAATTGTGCGGTGCGTTTTTGTACTCTCTCAGTTGCATGTTTCTGAAAGAGAGGAATCCAAATAGTTACTGAAAGGCTGACTAACCACACAGATCATAGCAGGTCACACAGCATCTCAGTGGTGGGTCAGGCAGCCTGGCTCTTCTAATTATAACTTGACTTCTTAGTGAGGTACTGTGCCTGTAGGCCTCCCTCTTATGCATTCTACTGTACTCTGTCAGTGCATTGCTTGCTGCACTGACAGTAGGAATAAACGAAAGTTCAGAAGAGGTTAAAAAGCTCTAAAAGGTCAGATCTTCAGTATTAACTTTGGTATTAGTATTATTTATGATGAAAATGTGTATTATACATGTCTTCGTCACTTGCAGTAAAGAGAATATATTGTTTATTCTAGAAATGACTTAATTATACAGTAACATTTTATTACACACAGAGGAAACTGTCTCTTTGCTCTTTGCTTTGTCTGACAAGGAATTATTTTGAATGCAACGTTTTTTTAATTAAAGGAATGTTTCAGCAAAGCAATGTGATGCTTACCACAGTAGTCAATTTTGCTTTTTTTGTTGAGAACTAGAACTATTAGGCTGACAATACTAGAAGATAAATAGTCTTCCAAATTCTTTTCTGTTGATAAATCCCCAAAATATCTCTTCTTCTTCTTCTTCTTCTTCTTCTTCTTCTTCTTCTTCTTCTTCTTCTTCTTCTTCTTCTTCTTCTTTGTCTTTCGGCTGCTCCCATTTAGAGGTCACCACAGCAGATTATCAGTTTCCATTTCTTCCTGTCCTCTACATCTTCCTCCTTTAAACCAACCACCTGCATGTCCTCTTTCACCTTGAGGACCTTGTCTTCCCTAAAATGTCCCTTAACATACTCAGAAATAATTATGGTGGCACAGACTTGTCAGTGCTATTAGGAGACTATAGGATTGAATTATGGGCTGCAGAAATGAACAAACCACAATGTTGCAAGACATGTTGCAAGGTGTCACAAGTTGGCAACACATGAGGATCCCTGCAGAGGTTTATTGTGTAAGCTACCTATGGTTCCAGGGTGTTGTATGTGCTACAATGCAGAAGAACAGAGTCACCCGGTTGAATTTCTTCAGCTCAGTCACTACCAAGGCAGTGTGATTGCCTTTTTTTTCACAGGAAAATGAGCACAATGTGACTTTGCGTGCTGATGAGGGCAGACAGGCAGCACTTTGCATGATTCATGTCGCTCACTCTTTCCCAATTTTTTGTTCCCAAATCAGGATGTGCCCATTTTGCTCTTTGTGAGACTATTCTTGCTACAAGAGTGGTCACTCCTGGACTTCACCACAACCTGCCCCAGTATCTCTCCCCTAGCTTCTCCAGCTCCAGGTTCCATGTGAAAAAAAGAATGCTATAATATTTACAGGAATGAGAACACATTTGGAGATATAAGAAACACCCAGTGAACAGCTAAACTTCCATCCTTCTTTATTCAGTGGGCACACTGTACTGATGCAGCAAAGTTCAGCTGAACTATTCCTGCAAGGACTGAGGAGAAGAACCATAATCATTTTCTCAAAAATACTTTAACCTTTATTACTGCTTTTGAAAAATCATGATTGGTTTTATATTACTTTGGATTTTTTTTTTTTCCTTTAATAGCCCATGCTGAAGTCTGTTCCTTTAGTGGTGTTACTGGAAATCCCATTACATCCCTTTCACTCTGCCTCTCACTGTGTCTCTTTCTGTAATGAAGTGTATTAATAGCAGCATTTTGTGTGTGTGTGTGTGTGTTTGTGAGTGTATGTGTGTGTGTGTGTGTGTGTGTGTGGCTCTAGAGTGCATTGGCTGTGCCTCATTAAGTTGTATGGTTGTGTTGCCAAGATGCCTGTTTGGCTCAACGCTATGTGTCATCTTTCACCCCGGTGTTGCTGTAGACACAGATGTGTGTGTGTGTGTGTGTGTGTGTGTGTGTGTGTGTGTTTAAATCCTCATTTATTGAATCTGCTGAATGTTAAACTCTCTAACTTTTGCTAATTTTTTTATTTCTAAATGGATTTTTACTGTTTTACTGTTTTACCATTTATGGTATGAATTGTCAAGCCACCAGCCCTTACCCTCATTTGAATCTGCTTTTAGCAATGTACAAAAACACCATCTGGCAAAAAAAACACATGAACAAGGTTGATCAGAATAATTTTTATAACATCTGTAATCAGGTTTGATAACACATACACATACACTCATCTGCTGATATATAAGGCACATTTTTGATCTGTTTGGACAATCATTGCAAGCACATCTGATTTTTTCTAAATGAAAGTAAAAATTAAATCTTATCTTCTAAACCTTGGCCTAAAATACCATTATATGCACAGGACATCAGCTTACTAATGGCCACAGAGTTTCTTCCAGCCTCACATGCATCACATTATTAGACTGTGAGTGGGTGGGGGGGTGGGGGTTTGGATGATGAATGCACTCTGGAAGGGAGCAGAACATTGAATGATGTTGTTTTGTTTGCTGCTCTGGGGCATGTAAGTGATCCTGTGAAGAGCTGTATTGGATAAAGTTCTTCTTTTATAAAAGTTTTGCTTCTGAGAACAATCCTGCTGTTCAAAGCTAGGTGTATAAATTAATTGCATTTCTTTTTTTTCTTTTTTTTTTTATTTGGCTACTTTGGTCTTTAGCTGAGAACTAAAGTCACAAGGAGGTATAATAGGAAAGAACAATAACCATATTTAGAGTTGTCCCTGGCAGCAGGGTGGCAGTGGGTAGCACTGTCGCCTCACAGAGAGAAGTTCCTGGGTTTGATTCCCAGATGGGACGGTCCAGGTCATTTCTTGAATGTTCTTCCCGTGTCGGGTGGGTTTCCTTCCGGAGCTCCGGTTTCCTCCCACCATTCAAGGACATGAGAGTCAGGTGGATTGGAGATGCTAAAGTTTGTGTGATTGTGTTTGTCTGCCCTGTGATGGACTGGCGACCTGTCCAGGGTGTTTCCCTGCCTTTCACCCTGTGAAAGCTGGGATAGCACTGCCCGCAACCCTAATCAGGACAAGTGGTTCAGAAAATGAGTGAGTGAGTGAGAGTTGTCCAGAAAATGAAGAGTAACACTGCAATGTCAAGTATGCAGCTGATATTTTTATTAGCAATAATAACATTCAGCTACTTTGTAGAATGGTTCTTACCAACCGTCGAGACAGAGAATTCCTCAAAGCTTCTACTCCCAGAAATACATTTCATCCCAGCGCGAGCAGCCACTTTAGACCATGACTTTTGTTTAGCAAACTACTTGATCTAAAATCAGTGGCCATAACGTGTCATATGGAGGAATCTGACCATTTCCTAAGCTGGTATTGTCTGAAATGCCTGTATAGCTCACAGCAAGTCATAATGTGTCCTAAATCACATTAAGTCAGCACTGCCTAAATGAAGAGCTGGAGGTGGCTTAGGGAGATTGAGAGAAGAACTGGGGATCTGCTGAGAAGCTGGAAGATAATGGATGGATGGATTTTTATGGCTATTGACCAGAAGTAAAATTTTGACTCCAAACCTGTTTTGGGTGATTGAAAATCTGGCTTAGGGGGAAATGAGTTTCTTTGCCAAACCCTTCCTTAATGTAGGTTGAGGGTTGAGTGGTGATTTAACCCTGTTGGTTGACATATTGATGGATGAACCGCAGAAGGTGTGAAACATCATCTATCATTCACACACACTTCTGCCCAAGGCATAACTGCACCTGTTCACATTTCTGTCTTTACAGCGCAGCATGTGGCCGGGCAGATTGACACTGACTGAGGAGCTAAACTCCAGCCTATTTTCAGTAGCAGGGAGGTGTTTTTGTACTTCGTGTACTCATGAAGTGTGTTTAGACTGAGCTTTGTGAAAGTGAAATGTGAAACAGCGATGCACACAGTGAACCACAATAAATACAACCTCTGCTTATAACCCACACACACACATGCAACAGGGGCCAGCTATAGTCAGCACCCAGGGAGCAGCAATGGAGACAGTACCTTGCTCAAAGGTACTTCAGGGAAACCTACTGATCTGGGATTCGGACCCATAACCTTCTGATCCTGGGCACAAGTCCCTAAACTTTAGACCACTGCTGCCCGAGTTTTAATATACCCAGAACACAACATTGTCAGCCTCTATGTCGCAATAATTTATTAACTTACCATTTGCATCTGATGGAGGGAGCAGTGTGAGATTATGTGTGTGTATATATACAATCGGAATAGATGCTGACAAGGTAGATAAATATAATGAAATATATAATGAAAAGGAAATGGTACTGTTAACTGGAGTGCTCATAAAATGTTAAAAATGAAGTCACACATTCTCAGGTCAAAGATCTGAAGACAGAGGCATTAAAACTCTTTAAAACTAGAAAACTTTCAGATTTACAATATCTCACAAAGGTGAGTACACCCCTCACATTTTTGTAAATATTTTATTATACCTTTTGATGGGACAACACTGAAGATATGACACTTTGATACAACGTAAAGTAGTCAGTGTACAGCTTGTATAACAGTGTAAATTTGCTGTCCCCTCAAAATAACTCAACACACAGCCATTAATATCTGAACCACTTGCAACAAAAGAGGGTAAAGGTGCTGGACTGGTCAAGCATGTCTCCAAACCTAAACCCTATTGAGCCTCTGTGGGGCTTCCTCAAATGGAAGGTGGAGGAGTGCAAGGTCTCTAACATCCATCAGCTCTGTGTCGTCATGGAGGAGTGGAAGAGGATTCCAACTTGTGAAGCTCCAGTGAACTCCATGCCCAAGAGAGTTAAGGCAGTGCTGGAAAATAATGGTGGCCCCACAAAATCTTGACATTTTGGGCACAATGTGGACATTTTTCACTTAGGGGTGTACTCACTTCTCGGCCTTTTGGCTAAGATCAGGTGTATTATCTGTTCTGATCAGTTTAATATCCGATACGTCCTCTATATGAGGACTGCATATTAAATAGATTTTTAGAACAGGGAGACGGTAAAGGAGCTTGTTCCGTCCGCTCCATGCATCGACCTGGTATTGCAGTGTTTCCAGGGACGGTGGCCAGAACTTGGGGCAGCGGTGGCCTAGTGGTTAGGGAATTGGCCACCGGATCAGAAGATTGTGGGTTCAAACCCTACCAGTAGGTTGCCCTGAGATACCCTTGAGCAAGGTACCGTCCCCGTCACTGCTTCCCAGGCAGCTTTCATAGCTGCCCCTTGCTGCACAGTGTTTGTGTGAATGGGTTAAATGCAGAGGTCCAATTTCGTTGTGGTTCACTGTATGCTGTGCAATGACAAAAATCTTCACTTTCACGTTTTTTGCCAGTGGTTTAGATATTAATGGCTGTATGTTGAGTTATTTTGAGGGGACAGCAAATTTACACTGTTATACAAGCTGTACACTGACTACTTTACATTGTATCAAAGTGTCATATCTTCAGTGTTGTCCCATCAAAAGATTTCAAAAAATATTTATAAAAATGTGAGGGGTGTACTCACTTTTGTGAGATACTGTACATCTGAACATGTTTTGACTGAGGTCTTTAAAACTATTTAGTAAAAGGACTCTCTGGTTTCTATAGTATTGCTCAAACGTGTTGAGCCAATCCTCATTTCTTCATATTTCCTTTTAAAGGGCTTTCTTGAATTATTCAATGTTGTTTAACTCAATTAAATGTTTAAAAAAAAAAAAAAAAAAAAGTAGCCAAAATGGCAGTACTAGTGCTGCAGCTTTTATTTCAGAATTATTAAAATCTATTAATGGATGAATGATCACGCTACATGTAAATGAGTAGGCAGTTTTTTATTAGCATTTCGGTCTCTACTCCCAAAATTAAAAAAAAAAAAGTTAAGGTTTTTATGTATACTGAGCTGTTTTTAGATCTTTTGGATTTTTTGTCATAAATCCCAGCACATGATGAAAGTATTTAATATATGAACAGTGTGCCCCATCCATTAAAATAGATGCTTCAGTCCGCATATTCATAACCATTTCCTGCAAAAGCTTGTTGTAATGTAGCTTTTAGAGGCAATAAACAGTAATTATATGTTAAAATGAACAAAGTGTGCTCTCTGTAGAGGATGTGGGATTACTTTCATATAACTGGAATTGTTTAAAAGCTTCATAGCTCTAGGAGTTTCTCTAGAGTGGAATGTTTGATATCAAGCATTTTGTTTACATTATAGCCATTGTCATGATGAAAAATTAATAAATAAAGAGGATTTCTTCTGTAAATTATTAATTATTAGGGGTCACACCTCTCTAAACCCTCTATAATTCACTTCCTCTCTCATGGGCCTTTTACTGGCATTCTCCAGTCTGGGAGTGTAACTCTGCACTGCCATTGCCACGGCAACTGTCCCCACAGCACCCATGGCTACATCACCATCACAAAGCATGTGTGCGTGTGTGTGTGTGTGTGTGTGTGTGTGTGTGTGTTCATGTTGCTCTGCTTACTTGCCATAGATCATGCAGGTTACACACTTGGAACAACAGCCTGAAGGTGTCAGATATGAGTGAAATCAGAGGGCAGGGGACGGAGACAGAAGAAAGAGATATGAAGTGATGGAAATAGAGGTGGATGAACAGTGACAGTTTGATCGATTTGGAGACATGCGGGGGGGGGGTTGCTTTAGACAGAGTGAGAAAGTGAGGGATGGCAATGAAGGCGAGAGAGAGAGACGTAGAAGAGATTGATGGAGTCCCCTGGGTGGTGTTGTATCTCTTTCCTCTGGATGGGGGCTGGAGAAACCTTGCTTTGGCCATTAGGGACTTTATGGCCCTCTGTCAGCCCCCACTACACATGAAAATTGTGTCGCTGATGATATCGGCTAATATATTTTCTGTGGTTAAACGTTTCCCTCCAGTACTTTAGGTTAACCAGTGCTTTACTGACTGGTATGACTATCATTTCTATGTAGAGTAGAGTAGAGTAGAGTGATCTTTTATTATCTCACGAATGGGTGTACAGAAAGAAAAGAAAAAATATATAAAGATAAAGAGAGAGAACAGGAACATGTACAGGAGAAAAAGTAGAGGAGCTATAAATAAATAATAAATTATCTATCTATATATATCTATATATATATATATACATATATATATATATATATATATATATACATATACATATCTACAAGAGTAATATACACAGTAATAAGTTTTGAATGAATTATACATATAAATACATATAAATAAGTAAAATGGCATTCACACTGTTTAGATTTCTAGATTGGACATAAGTGCTTCATTCAGAAATATTAAATATATGTCCTTCTCCTTCAATGATAATAAAATTAAGAAACGTATTAAGATACGCAATGTATTTGCTTTACATAATTCAAAGTATCGACTTAAAAACAGTCTTATTTTGCAACTTAGCTTCTGGCATATAGACTGTGTGGACTGGTGACTTCGGACTGGGACTGGGAGCAGTGGTGGTTCAGTGTTTAGCTTACTCAGGCCCCAGGCTCAGAGGGCCATGGGTTCAAACTCGTAGGGCCTCTGAGGTACCTTTGAGCAAGGTACCGTCCCATCACTGCTCACCGGGTGCTTTCATTAGCTGCCCCTGCTGCAGTGTGTGTATGGGACAAATGCAGAGGCTGTATTTCATTATGGTTCACTGTATGTTATGCTGTGTTTCAAAATGCCAAATAGTCCCTTTCACTACTTATTATGCAAAAACAGTCCTCAGCTAAATGTTTAAATATGCTATTTAACTGGAAACTTGTACTGCACAATTTGTATTAATTGCTGATTTTAAAATGTCAGGAAAAAAATGAACTTAAAATATAAAATGTGCCATAATTTTGTACAGGCCATTTTATTTATTTTTTTCTCCTCTATGTTAAATCTAGTAACTAAACAGTAGTTAAATCACGCAGAAGTGAGTCCTCTGTGAAGAATGTACATTTTGGACAGAATGTATTATTATACACTTTCAACAATTTCCTGATTTTGAAAGGAAAGTGAAGTGAAAGTGATAACCTTCCATCATTGCGTAGGAACATTTGGGCACACATTACGCCGAACCACAACGGATTGGGACTTCGTATTTAACTCCATACACACTCAAACCCGGTAGCAGCAGTGGGCAGCTATTGAAAGCGCCCGGGAGCAGTGATGGGGACGGCACCTTGCTCAAGGGTACCTCAGGGCAACCTATTGGAAAGGGGTTTGAACCCCCGATCCTCCGATCATGCGGCTAACGCCCTAACCGCTAGAAAAGCAAGGTACCGTCCCCATCACTGCTCCCCGGGCGCTTTCAATAGCTGCCCACTGCTGCACGGTGTTTGTGTGCATGGGTTAAAAGCAGAGGTTCAGTTTCGTTGTGGTTCATGTGTGCTGTACTGTGACCTCGCAATGACGAGGGTTGTCACTTTCACTTTCATTTTGTTTTATCAGTTCACGGTTAGATATTTAGCATTGTTTAATAATAATTTAACAAGAACAACAACAACAACAATAATAATATTTAAAAATGCAAGAGAAATGTAAAAATCTTGTATTGATCCATTTGATTGATTAGGTCCTAATTTAATGCAAACAGACCCACTCCACACTGAGAGTACTTGGCCCTCAGCCCCTGTTTGACAGTCTGTCTTCTGACCAGTGCTACTGTCTGCGGTTCTGGCCAGCTCATTCACTTTCTCCACTGGGGAATCTAGGAACCTTCACCATGGGTGACAAAGAGAGACTTTTGGCGGCTTGCATGTTCATGTGGCACCTGGGTTTTGGGATATGGGAGTGCCAGCAGCATCTCATTTACAGGGCAGTATGTATGCACATGGTGCAGATTGGTTTAATATAGATTTATAATGAACTGTACACACAATCCCTCTGACCACGTAACTGACCTTTCTTATGAGATGTTCTTGCAGTATAAAAACTTTATAACTTTAGAAGAAATGTATTAAAGAATCCCATTTTCAGGTATGTCTGTAGTACAAATACTGAAACAGATTGCTGTTGTATGTATTCTATACTATGTTATCACACAGGATGTATTACTCACACTATAGATATAGATACTCAGGCTACATTACAGAGACTGTGCTATATAGACTACAGTCATGAGCTGCACTAGACGCCTTACAGAGGAAACACTACACAGACTTTATTATATCGGCTCAATTAAAAGGCTATAATACACAGGCCATATTATTCAGGCTATATTAACAGGATGCCTTACAATGACTTTTTTTACAAAGGCTATATCATGCAGACTATATTACACTGGCAGCATTAGCCAGCTTTGTAAAGAAAACTTTATAACACAAGCAGTATTACCCCGGTTATATTGTGTTGACTGTATTTATGGGCTTTTTACACAGTTTTTATTACACATGCTACATTACATAGATTGTATTAATGGGCTTTACTATGCAGCCTATATTAAAATAATATTACATTGCCTACATTACATGACCAATGAATGCAGCTCCAAGTTTTGCAACTTCAGAAGGTGATGATTTCCATCTGTACTCTGATGTGTACTTCAAGACATTTCATTTTGCACACAGTTATAGAGACAAGTACGGTAAAGTGCTACAGAGGGGAAGGTAGATGCCGTCCCTTGCCAACCCTTGCTGCACCTGAGTCTTTGCCTCTGGTGCTTCTCCATCAGTGGGATCCGTCAGAGTGAGATCCCTGTAGGAAACAGGGCTTTGCATGCTGGAGGATGGATGTGTTTACAGGCAGCCTGCTGGGTTCTCTCATTAGGGCCAGCACTGAGCCGTTGATGGGTCCACTTAAACATGATCAATAGATCTGCAGCTGACGGCCGTGGCCCCAGGGTGCAACATGCTGGTATTGACTAGCAAGACACACTGTGGAGCTGGTGTGTCTGTCTGTGTGTGTGTGTGTAGGTGTGTGTGTGTGTGTGTGTGTGTGTGTGTGTGTGTGTGTGTGTGTGTGTGAGGTTAGTAAATGGGTTGTCCCATGGGATACAGATATCATTCTTCCTTTCTCTCATTCTCTCTTTCTCTCTTTCTCTCACACACACATACAGACCCCACACACACACTCTCACACACAATTCTTAATCAGTATCTGTTGTTGGCCTTTGTTGTTGGCCTCTCTTAATCTGCCTCTGTTGTTGCTTATGTTTTATCAACTTAACCTTAGAAGACCTACCAATAGGATTGTATTTTTACTCTTTAGGCCACTTTTCGGTGCAGGGTTCCTAAACAAGAAGTGTGACAAGAAGTGTGCCTGGAGACATTATTTAGGCAGTAGTGAGAGTCAATATATGATACATCATATGCAACATGATTTTCATGTGGAGTTTTCATGTTCTCCCCGTGTCTGTGTGGGTTTCCTCCGGGAGCTTCCAAAAACATGCGTCAGGTGGATTAGCGATGCTATGTTACCTCCTTGGTGTGTGTGTATGTGTGTGTGTCTGTCTGTCTGTGTAACTGCTCTGCGATGGACTGGCAACCTGTCCAGGGTGTGCTCTCGGCCTTTCCCCTTGTGAGAGCTGGGAAAGTCTCCAGCACCATCTAATCTGGATAAGCGGCTTAGAAAATAAGTGAATGAGTGAGTGATCTTATTAACAATAATGATCATTTATCATCAGTATTGTAGTTTGGGCATTTCAGTCAAATTTTAAATCCCCAGCCAGACAGCTGAGAATCAGCACAATATAAGAGGAAAGGAAGAGCAGCTATTACAAAGCTATTTCAGATAAGTATTTGAACTACCCTGATGTTTAAGTGATCTAAATATCATCACTTCAATAAGAAAATATAATAAAGTGAAAATTCTTGTCATTGTAAGTACACGGCACAGCACACAGTGAAATGCAATAAAATGACACATTACTGCATTTTACCCACACGCTCACACTGTGCAGCAGGGGGCAGCATTGAGAGTGCCTGGGGAGCATTGATGGGGGCGATACCTTGCTCAAGGGTTCCTCAGGGCAACCTACTGGTCTGGGATTCAAACTCATGATCTTCTGATCCAACTCCCTAACCACTAGTCCACCACTACCCCAATAAGAGGAGGTTCTCTGACTTCTGAACATAAAACAAGGCATAGAATACTCAGGATACGTCATATGATTATAGACTCCACATTTCATGTCATCACTTTTTTCTCACCCGGCAACAAGTGAACAGTGGTTTACGTTCACGTACTAGAGCTTGAATCAAGCTGCAGCAGGACTAAACCTATCCAGATGTCTCATGGTTTTTAAACATGACAACCTATAACACAAGAAGAGGCTTATTTCTCTTACAAACTCCTCTGTTTATTTTTCATATTCATTTCTGAAACCTTTCTAATGTAACGCTGTTTAAAGAAGGCAGCACCACATTAGATCTCCCCACATTAGCTCCTGGAAAACAGGCAGAGAAAGAAGGATCATCGAGAGGAGAGATGTCCAAGACTTAAGCTTATGATGCAAAGAAAACATTTCCACCAGAGAACATATATGACACACAGCACCCAGAGAAACTGTGCAGATTAAACTTATCCAAACATCTCGGGAAAACAGGACTAAAGTCAATAATGCGATTGCACAGGGGTGGTTCGGAGGAGAAATTAAATTACGCTTTGTTTGTATTTTCCTTTACACTTCCTGTGCAAACATCACTTGGTCTTTAACATGGTGCCTCCGGGCCGTTTCTTGTCAGGCTGATCTCTCGCTTTCTTAGGAAAAGGGCTGCCATTTCCTCCTAATCACATTTAGGCTGCATTAGCTAACAGCCCCTCTGAAAAAGTCCTTTCACTTCAGACTCAACACGCCCCACCCTTACTGCTCTGTGTTACAAATGCTGTTGAGATGCAGGGCGACACGTTTGCAATGTTATGTTATGTTGGTGTTGTCAGGTGGAAATGAATGCCATGAGTTTTTACAACATAAATCATTCATCTCAACTCATTCATTAGAACAGTTATTGACTATAGTATTGATTATATTATATTACTTAGCAAAGAGATGTAATGATCATTTTTGGATCGATTACAGAACTTATTGTAGGAGCATCTCTTTCAGAGGGATCTGTGCCTTGTTCTTGCTCTGAACACAATGAGATGTGAGAGCAAATTAGCTGCATTAGTATATATTATTATATTATTATATATATTAAAGGTAATGCTTACTAAAGCATATAACAAACTGCCTACAGAATGCCATTAACCCACTTT
>CM029372.1:4175498-4185498 GCA_017165825.1 Hepsetus odoe | reverse complement strand
CAGGCACTAATGATAGGAAACACAGAATCAGAATCAAGATCAGAAAAGCTTTATTGATCCTGAGGGAAACTAAAATGCTTAGCATCTCCCCGGGAATCTCTGTAAAGAATACAGAATTCAAAAAGTATGTGTGCACCGAAAAAACATCCACTTGTGTGTAGGTGCCCACTTCTTCAGACATCAGTGGTGTTAATTCCCTTTGCTGCAGTAATAGCCTTTACTCCTCTGTGAAGGCTTTAAACTAAATATAGGAACTTTGTTTTGAGGATTTGATTGCAATAAATTCATTAGTGAGATCAGATCTGATGGATGATTAGTTTTGTGGCATAAACTACTCGCTCATTTAGAACTAAAACAATAACCACATGTTGTGCTATGTGGAGTTATAGTGCGGTGTTCACCTTGTCACCATCATTACTGTCAAAACAACCTTTTGTGGTGACAGTGGTGATCTAGTGTACTCTGAGATACCCTTGAGCAATGTACTGGCCCCATCACTGCTCCCCAGGCGCTGCATATGCCTGCTTACTGCTGCACGTGTGTGCGTGGGTTAAATGCAGAGAAGCATGTCATTGTGGTTCACTATGTTCTGTGCTGTGTTTTGTGAATTGTCACTTTCACTTCACTTTCCATTCACTGACAGTGTTGTTGTTTTCCTATTGGCTTGGTATGTGGTTCAGGTCTCCATATATTTTTAAAAGTTCACTTTTTTCTGTCAGCAGTTAAATTTTTTTAAAGCACCTCTCACAAACCAAGGATGTGTTTCTGTTTTGAAAAGGGTCACACACACAGTAAACATGGCCTTCTCTCCTTACTCACCTTAAAGTAGCTGAGATTGAAGCTGTAGAAAAGCTGACTATACAGCTCTCTATGGCACTCAGCCAAGCCTTGATGAGAGAGCGGTGAAAAAGAAGAAAATCAATTTTTACCTTGTAACTGGGGGCACGGTGCTGATAATTGGTTAATGTGATTGACAGACTGTTTAATTTGTTTATGGTTTAAAAGACGTCTGATGTGGAGCCCAATGAATATTAAAGAGATAGCTGTGAATGTAGAGGATTTTAGCAAGTGGGACGAAAGTAAATAAAAGTAACTGTTCCTTTTGACATGCATTTGCATAGCTTTGATCTTTTTTTGGTGTCTGACGGTCTTACATACTCCACTGGGATTTCACTGGTTCATGCAGATTTACAGGCAATATAAAGCAGTGATTCCCAGTCTTGGGGGACCCCATGCTGTGCAGACTTCTCTCACAAAATCTCCCTCATGGGCATAACTTTTGGAACTTTATGCCTCCTACTCACTCACTTTTTAGTGCTCTAATCTATTTCCCTAGGGATCAATAAAGTTTTTTCTGATTCCGATTCTGACTCTTCAGTGCAATATTTTCAGTCCAAAGTTTGGACACACCTGATCAAGTATATGTTTTTCAAAATTTTAAAGACATTTTAATCTAAAGGCATATGCTTGTATGCTTGAAATGTGTTTCTGCAGCGAACATAAATTGCAACATCTGTACGTAAATGCTAACAGCCTTGTGTTAATCGGTTGCGTTTGGTAGCCAGTCTATATTTCCGATTGTAGTAATATTGCATATTTTATTTTATTAAAAAATATAGAATATTCAGATTATTACAATAAAATACAATAAAACTGATACATATTGGCCACTGTGCACATTATGTTTACTGTTGCTGCATAAATGATCAGCGCTCTTCTGCCACATCATCAATAACAAAGGACACTGGACCACAATTTAATTTAACTGTAAATTTAAAGTGCACCTATGGGGTGGTTACTCCTCCTAAAATGTCCAGTATGAGTATTTCATGTGGTGTTCCCATCATTTTGTACACCCTTGTATGTTATCTATGTTAACACAAACAACAAATCTGTATTAATGGAGGAGTAGTTCTGTGTAATGTATGTATTTTTCCACTTGCCCAAAGTTTGGTTAGTCAGCCAAGATATGTTTTGTGTTCAAATGTTGCCTCTTTAGTTTTGAAATATAGCCTGGGAAGTTAATACCATATAATTACCTAAATTCTTTTCCATAAAAATCCACTAGCAGAACTTCTCTCAACCTGCTCAATCCACTTCCAGCTGTCCATTAAGGTGTTCAAGATGGGAATCTGATGAAGGGCACAATATGTACTATGGCTTATACAATGAATCATGAATGTCACAAAGCAATCATAAGAAACTCACACTCACAAGATCTTATAGGAGAGCTGTGTGCAAATTGAGCAGAATGGGAGACATTTTTGTAATAAACTTTAATGGAAGACCATTTTAACACATTGGTCTCATAGCTGCAGTTCTAAACAGATAAAACAAAATTAAGACATTAGACAGCTGCTTGACTGCATCTCAATTAACTGGCAAGTTGTGTAAATGTATCAAACTATTCATTAATGTTAAAAGGATGTACATTGACTAATATTCACTGCCTCACCTTTCTCACTATAGTGAAAATACAAAGCCTTTGCAAAGCCTAGGTCTTATAAAAAATCACCTGTAAGTGAAAGTGAAAAAAGTGAAAGTGACAACCCTTGTCGTTGCGATGTCACAGCACAGCACTCAGTGAACCACAACGAAAATGGACCTTTGCATTTAACCCATGCAAACACCGTGCAGCAGTGGGCAGCTATACCTCAGGTGTTATACAGGTGTTAGGTAGACCTAACACCTGTAAGTGTTTCATCTACCAAAAGCATGAATATTCCCTTAAGCAGGCGATAATAGGAGTTATCACATTCCAAAAGCCTTACATGACGATCTGAACCCTCCATTTATGAATCTCTTATTGTATGATTTCTTGTGAAAAAAGGGCTCATATGGCGAAGGCTTAAGTGGCTGTCTAGAAGCTTTCAATTTAGCTTAATGATAGAGTGCTGCAATCCCACACACCTGAATGACCAGACCAGGGTTAGTAGCCTATAAAAATCTGCTGTACAGTCTAAGTACTGCAATACAGATTTTAGGGCCACTCTATCTCTTTGTGTCCATGCTGACCGTCTGGTGTGTCCCTTTTACTGCTTCAGCCACTTCATCAGAGACAAGCAGACATAATGGCTCACTAGCACTTATATCTGGAGCTTTATCCTATTTTTATCCATGGATGGAAGACACTTCATTAGATTGATTTTGTGGTATTTGATAAAGCATGTGTTGTAAACAAAAAAATGTAATACAAAGTTTGCATAAAAAGCAATCTAATCAATGTTATTTACATTTAAACCTGTTTAAGTCTGAACTTAACAGGACTTTATTGTAAGGAATAGTTTATACAGTTTATACTTGCCCAGATGTGGTCAGTCAGCCTAGGCACGTCTGCAGTGTAAATTTTGCATGATGTTGATAGAAGGGGTGACTAATGTTTCTTACATAGATATGTCCCTAAAACCTCTCTCAACCAGCTCAAACCACATCCAGCTCTTCATGAAGGTGAAACAGAACTGTGGATGTGGTTTACAACATTTTACAAGTTACTGTGAGCTTTAAAAGACAGCTGTGTCCATTTTCGCAAAAGAGCACGAAGAGCAAATGTGCTGGTCTAGAATATTTTTTTCTATCTTTGCTAGTATGGACATGATTAGAAATGAGTTTATTAGAGAGACAGCTCAGGTTAGACAGTTTGGAGACAAAGTTAGAGAAGCAAGGTTGCATTGGTTTGGACATGTGCAGAGGAAATAACCTTGAGCAAGGTACCATCCCCATCACTTCCCCCAGGCGTCCTGCCCCCCTGTCCCTTGGACACTGTCATTGTTGCCCCCTTTGTGTGCATGAGTTAAATACAGAGGTCCAGTTTCGTTGTAATTCACTGTGTGCTGTTCTGTGTTCTCACAATGACAAGAATAGTCACTTTCACTATATTGGGAGAAGGATGTTGAAGATGGAGCTACCAAAGAGGTTTTTGGATGTTGTGAGAGGGGACATGAAGGCAGTTGGTTTGAAGGATGAAGATGCAGAGGACAGGAAGAAACGGAGACGATTGATACGCTGTGGTGACCCCTAATGGGAGCAGCCGAAGGAAGAAGAAGACAAATATGTCCCCTAAAATCCCCTCCATTCCTGGTATTGGGTAAAAGGGCTGAGTGCAGTGTTTTGAGTCCTGGAAATGGACTAAGCAGATTGGGAGTGGCTCTGGTGAAGTGTTTAAAGAGAACGTGAGGTTGCTACTGACTTCAGGTGTTTGTTAGTAACCTAAACAAAAAAAATGTGGACTCCAAACATGCCTTGTCTGTTCATCTATATCTGAGGTCAGCGGAACAATATGTAAATTAAATTATTCACCAAAAGCCCTGAATAGAGATCTCTTGTTCTCTGTAGGAGTGGGAGCGTGTCTGGACTGACGCTGAAGCTGATCCGCACTTCTGTCAGTGAAATGCTGGAGACACTTTCTGATGATGATTATGTCAACATAGTTTCTGTAAGTATCTTCAAAAGACAGGCTCTGCCATCTGCCATCCAAAACGCTCTCTCTTCTCCTTCCCTCTCACATACGCTTTCAAAATAAAAGCATAAACTTTATAAAAGCATAAATTTTAAGTTTAATGTGGCAGTCAAGCAGTAGTTCATTTGGAGTTCATTTATTATTGCACATTTATAAAACATATCTGTTTCCCTTCCCAAAACTCTCAGAAGTTTCTTTAGTGCAAGGGCTCAGCTAGATCTTTCTAGAGATGACCATTTATATTTATGGTTATGGTTGCTCTATCGTAATCACATCATCATTAGGGCAGCACAGTGGTGCAGTGGGTAGCATAGTTGCCTCGCAGGGAGAAGGTCCTGGGTTCAATTCCCAGATGGGACGGTCCAGGTCCTTTCTGTGTGGAGTGGACATGTTCTCCCCATGTCTGATTGTGTCCGTGTGTCCGTGTCATGAACTGGTATCCAGGGTGTTTCCCTGTCTTTCACTCTTTCACCCTGTGAGAGCTGGGATAGACTGTAGCACCACCTACCACCTACAGGTGAGTGAGAGTATTAAATGTGCAGAATGAAACGGGCAGCTAATGACATTCATTGCTATGCAGATGTGAGAGACGATTCTTTTGATTATATTTTTATTTAATTTTATTTATTTATTTTTATTTGAAAAAGTGATTCCAAAAAAGTTATTTTCATAAAAATGGTGGAAGCGTTTTCAATGGAAATATACACAGAAGCAGTAACAACTAAGTATGACATAAAATCTCTCAGTGTTTTACTTGCCCACCTTTTACTTTTGTGCATCTTGCTGCCGCTTTTTTGCTTTTACTCCTACATTCTTCCATTTTTTTAAACTACGGATTAAGAGCTGTTTCTAAATCGCAGAAACATGAGAACACATCTAAACTTTCACTATCTGATAAACAGAACTGGATGTCTGTGGTGATGCTATAGTGATGCTTTATGGACTGAGGGGGGAAAATTTGTCATTGGGTTTACTGGGTTAATGATAAGCAGAAATTCAGCCAACTTTTAAGACCTTTAGTTTATTTATTTATTTATATATAATGTCTGTTACAACTGGAAAGAAAAGGATTCTCTGACTGCACAATGCGGAGTGTATATTAAAAAAATGTAAATAGCTTTTAGGAAATGCACACTCTACGACAATTCTTTTGCTAGGAATTTATTGGAATAATTTCATTTTGGTTTGCCTGCTACATTGTTGACAGGAGTAAATTGAGGCTATGCATATGAGTTCTAATGAATATGAGTGCTGTGTGTCTGTTCCACTAAGATTTTTCTTTCCATTTCTCTGATTAAATTAAGGCTGTATTTCATGCTGTGAGGCCGGCTGTGTGGCCCTGGCTCAATGCTAATGAAATCAGTCTGTAGTGTTGTAAGTGTATCGATGGCACTGAGCCAACAGACTTTTAGTTGAATTAATGAAGCCGTTTATCAAAGTATTGCAGAATACCTTTGTAACAGCGGGGCCGCTGGCTGAGGGGACTGTGTAATGTGTATCGACTGATGTCTCAAACCATCAGCCATTTGTTAACCTCTCGCTTTCCCCATCCCCATCTCTGTGTCCCATCAGTGAGATTACGCACAGTCCTTAGCAACAGAAGGCTGCTCCAGGAGTGAGAGAGAGCACTGAGTCTGCCTACATCACTGCCTAGTCACTTGGTAATCAGTGCTCAGACCATTTTTTTCTAGGAGTGTATGTTGGAAATGCAGGCTCTCCTCTTTCATTGATATTAATTTACATAGAAAGTCCTGGATGCATTTGTGTGTGCATACAGATGCACTTGTATGCATTACTTGCTGGTCAGTTTAGACTTTAGACAAGTTTACACACATATAGACCAGTTTACACACATAATGGGACCCTTGGGTGCTTTGTTCTGTTAAATCTATATATTGTGCCAGTCCAACTACAAAACCTTTCAAACAGACAATCTCTGACAGTTAAGCTTCTCCGATCCACCTGACATGTGATGGGAGTAAACCAAAGACACTGGAAGAATAAGCAAACTACACAGGACCTTCTCATGCTAAAGCAACAGCAAAAACCACTGCCCCAACAAAAGAGAAATCTAAATCAAATCAATATTTGGTGTGACCACCCCTTGCCTTCAAAACAGCATCAGTTCTTCTAGGTACACTTGCACACAGTCTTTGAAGGAACTCGGCTGGTAGGTTGTTCCAGACATGACTGTGTTTCCACCTCCGTGTGACATTGATGATCATCAGCACCTGTTTGGTAAAATTGGTCGATCACACACCGACTATAATCCTACAAAATCCCTGACTTTGTGCAAGTGTACCTAGAAGAACTGATGCTGGTTTGAAGGCAAAAGGTAGTAACACCAAATAATGATTTGATTTAGATTTTTCTTTTGTTCGCTCACTTTGCATTTTGTAAATTGATAAAAATAAACAATCATTATATATATTTCTGAAAGCATTCTGTGTTTACAGCATTTTTCACACCTGCCTAAAACTTTTGCACAGTACTGTGTATTTATATATATACAGTATATGTGTACTGTTAAAGCTAAAGTTTGTACACCCCTTGTCAATGTGTTCTTACTTTCACTTACAAAATCAACTGTCTTGCCTTTGCAGTTTAGTAATACAGCCCAGCCGGTGGCCTGCTTCCAAAACCTTGTCCAGGCTAATGTTCGTAACAAGAAGATGCTCAAGAAAGCAGTGCAGAATATTACAGCCAACGGCACCACAGACTACAAGATGGGCTTTGAGATGGCCTTCAAACAGTTCTCACTGGTCAGTGTTCCTTATTTTTTTACCTTAAGACCTTTTGTGCTCACTGATGGACACTGTTTGACACTTTAATTGAGATGCAGATAGTTTTGCACACTTGTACATTTATTATGAGGATAACAGTCACCTGCTTTCATGCTAGGGAAGACACTATAGTAAACACTAAGCATCTGTGAATCGCTGTTTAGGCCTTGTTTGTTAATTGGCTGGACCACATGCTGAAATAGCAAATAAAAGTGGAAAGGAGTGACCCTTTTTTGTGTACACTTTTTTGTGAGGGTAGAATGGTCCTGTCTCTCCCCTTGTCACCGTCATGCCTTTAGCATCTGTTATCTTACGTAACAGAATTGACAGTTTTTCTCCAAGCAAGTTGAGCTGTCTGACGGCGCATTGTTATTTCACGTGACTGAAGATGCACGGTCGAGCTTCGCAGGATTGATATCATGTGACTGAGGGGAGTAGTAGCTAGCAAGTAGAATTAGATATGACCACACTGGGGAGAAATATGAGAATATGGGAATACTAAAGCAGAACTGGATTGCTTTTTTCCTGCTTATTGAATAAAACACTTTTTACATGTACATACTGCTTTCACATAGTGGACATTTAAAGTTGGATCACTTAGAGGTGCACGGGTACAGACTTTAGATCATTCCATCATTTGTTAATCACACTCTACTCCATTAATCATTGGAAACTTGGAAAAGAAAAGTAAAATTCATATTAATATTTTAATGAACATTTTAGCAATCTGTGATGAGAGGTGTACTTATAGAACAGACTACAATACAGTACGGTTAATCCTAAAGCCAAAGACTGCAGTTTGCTGAATAGTGAAGAGAAAATCTGTAAGTCGTACCTGGTATTTCCATGGCAGTGTGACTGATAAAAGAGTAGACAGCACCACCTTCTGACTGGCCAGTGCTATATGACTTAGTGTGACCCAAAGCCTGGCATTTTTTTTCTACATCTATATCAAGATATCAAGTCCTTGCTGAAGAGAACAGGCCTCTGCAGTCAAAGTGTTTTTAGGGTTGTGTATGCTGGTACATGGGTGGTTTGCTTGTTTTCAGTGCTTAGAGATATTACTTATATATATATATATTTGTGTGTGTTTTATAAAGAATGTACCCAGGGCAGACTGCAATAAAATTATTATGCTCTTCACGGATGGAGGAGAAGATAGAGCATCTGAGGTCTTTCAAAGTTTAAATCCTAATGGCAAGGTAAGCAAGTACAACACACATCTGCACAAGTACATAAATAAATACAGTTTACCAGCTCTAAGGCTCAGTTATGTGTTAAACCCATTCAGGTGCGCATATTCACTTTCTCCGTGGGCCAACACAATTATGACAAAGCACCTATCCGGTCAATGGCTTGTACCAATAAAGGTAAAGAAGCTGAGATATAGAATGACAGATTCTATAGATTCCTGACAGAATTATTTACGTTGTTATGCCAGGTGATATAGACTCACAGTTATGTAATACCATCAAATTTCATCTGATTTCTCTCAAGGTTATTACTATGAGATCCCATCCATTGGAGCAATCAGGATCAACACGCAGGTAATTCTTGCTTAACCACTGCTAAACTGGGCTTAACGCTTAAAATGAGGGAGTTCATTTGTTTGATAAAATTACATCTCTACTTTTGCACTGATTGTGTTTTGTTTTTGTTTTTTTGTGTCTGAATGTTATTTTTTTTGTATTATTATATGAATATGAAAATAATACTATACAGCGATATGAAAATCATTTGAAAACATATATGCATGTAAATTTTATGAGGCGGCTGACCATGTAGAAGCACTTATTTATACAGACTGAAGTTCATCCTTAGTTAGCCATTCATCAACTGTCAGTAATCCCACTGCAATATCAGTGAACAGGGATTATTTGTGATTTGTCTCAGCACAGCAGTATATTTGCTGTCCAGAACAGTTTTGAATAAAGATCAAAATGCTAATAGTTTTGGAACAATTTTAGCCTTTAGCCTCCTTTAACTTTAATTACTGTAATTTCCTTCCCTGCAGGAGTACCTGGATGTACTGGGGAGACCTATGGTTAAAGCTGACAAAGAAGCCAAAAAGGTGCAGTGGACCAACGTCTACCAGGACGCACTGGTATGTCATCTCCACGTTTATCCATCATCTGTTTATTCATGCGAATTGGCTGCAACTGAGTGTTTCTCTGCTGTGGTTCTGTGGCAGGAGCTGGGTCTTGTCATCACAGGAACGCTGCCGGTGTTTAATAAGACTGGCACGAAAAGCCGCAAGGACAAGAACTCGGTACAATACTCAGTTGTGTTTGCATGAATCAGAGTCTTCTGCATTTAAAACGACTAATGGCAGCCCGCAGTGTTCATATTTATGGCTCCCAATGAGTCATAATGAGTCCCAAACCACATCAAGTAGTCTACTTTACCTTAATGAGGAGCTTGATATGATTTGAGTAGGATGAAAAATGTTTTAGAGATGTATTTACAGAAAAGATTCAGGTAACTATTGACTTGAGTGTTTGCAGCAACAGCTCTAAAACTAAATAAACCACAACTGAACTTGAGCACCTAGCATTTCTTGGCTGATGGACTATATATCGACAGTGGAACGTTGTAGAATGTTGTTTTTTTTTTACATTGAGCTATTGCATTATAACTATGTTACATTATAACTGTGCCTTTTATATGCAGTAACACTAGATTCTTCCTGACTTCCCTCATTTGCAGCTGGACAGTGAAAATCAGCTGATACTGGGAGTGATGGCCATTGATGTGTCACTGG